>PVIC010000745.1:0-109715 GCA_004025085.1 Thryonomys swinderianus | reverse complement strand
ACAAGGGTGTACATCTGTCTTTCCAATGTGATTTTTAAAATTCTTTTGGGTATATTCCTAGCAGGGGGATAGCAGGGTCAAATGGGACCCCTAGTCCTAGTTTGCTGAGAAATCTCCACACAGATCTCCACAATGTTTGCACAAGTCTTCAATCCCACCAAAAGTGGAGAAGGGTTCCTTTCTCCCCACAGCCACGCCAACTTTTATTGTTGGTGGATTTTTGTGATAGTGGCCATTCTTTGTGGAGTGAGATGAAATCTCAGTGTTGTTTTCATTTGCATCTCTCGAATGACCAGTGATATTTACATTTCTTCATATCCTTCTTGGCTGCTTTGACTTCTGCCTCTGAGAAGTGTCTGTTCATTTCAGATGCCCATATTTGAATTGGGCCTTTAAACTTGAGGAGGCTGATTTGCTTCAGTTCTTTACATATTGCAGATAACAGCCCTTTGTCTGATACACAGCTAGTAAATATTTTTTCCCATGTTGTTGGTTGTCTTTTAGCAGTGCCATTGACTTTTTTTGCTGTGCAGAAACTTTTCAGTAGGGTGAGATCACTCTTGTTGTTTCTTTCTGCTAGTTCTGGTGCCATAGAGGTTTTATTCCCAAAGTTTCTGCCTAATCCAATATCTCCAAGAGTTTTACCTAGCCTGTTTTCCATCAGGCTTATTGTTTCTGTTTTAATGTTTAAGTCTCATATCCATTGTGAGTTTAATTTTGTGCATGGTGAAAGAGATAGGTCTAGCTTTAGCTTTTGGCAGGTGAAAACCCAGTTTTTCCAGCACCATTTGTTAAAGAGGCTGTCTTTCTTACATTTGGGATTTTTGCCTCCTTTGCCAAAGATAAGGTGGCTTAGTGTATCTAGAGTTGTTTCTGGATCTTCTAACCTATTCCACTGGTCCTCGGGTCTGTTACTTTGACAGTACCATGCAGTTTTTTATCACAGCAGCTTTATAGTAGAGTTTTAAATTGGGGATTGTAATACTCCCTGCCATGTCGTGGTTGCTTAGAATTGCTTTTGCTATTCTAGGTTTCTAGTGTTTCCAGATGAAGTTTTGTATTATTTTCTCTAGCTCTGTGAAGTATACCACTGGGATTTCAGTTGTAATTGCATTGAATCTGTATAGTAGTTGTGGGAGTATAGCCATTTTGACGATGTTCGTTCTCCCTGCTCAGGAACAAGGGATATCTTTCCACTTTCTGGATTCCTTTTCTATCTCAGTTTTCAGAGTCCTATAGTTTTCAGAGTAGAGGTGTTTCACTTCTTTTGTTAGGTTGATTCCTAGATATTTCATTTTTCTGGGTGCTACTGTGAAAGGGACTGACTTCCCAATTTCTCTTTCAGTGAGTCTGTTGTTTGTGTAGACAAAGGCTTTTGATTTTTGAGTATTGACCCTGTATCCAGCAACACTACCAAATTTGGTAATTAAGTCTAGCAGTCTTTTGCTTGAGCTTTTATGTCCTCTAGATTGAGTATCATATCATCAGCAAATAATGGCAGTTTAACCTCTTCCTTTCCCTTCTTTATTCCTTTTATATCTTTGTCCTGCCTGATTGCTATGGCTAATGTTTCCAGTACTATATTGAACAAGAGTGGTGACAGCGGGCATCCTTGTCTTGTTCCTGACCTTAGTGTAAAAGGTCTCAGTTTTTGCCCATTGAGTATGATGCTGGCTGTTGGTTTCTCATAAATAGCTTGTATAAAATTGAGATAAAGTCCATCAATTCTAGTTCTCTGTAGGGTTTTGATCATAAATGGGTGTTGGATTTTGTCAAATGCTTTTTCTGCATCTATTGAGATAATCATATGGTTTTTGTCCTTGAGTCTGTTAATATAGTGTATTACATTGATTGATTTATGTATGTTGAACCTGCCTTGCATTCCTGATATAAATCCGACTTGATCAGGGTGTATGATTTTCTTGATAACTCTCTGTATTCCGTTTGCAAGTATCTTATTGAGGATTTTTGCGTCAATGTTCATTAGAGAGATTGGCCTGTAGTTGTCTTTTTTGGTGGGATCTTTCCCTGCCTTTGGAATCAAGGTGATGGTTGCTTCAAGGAATGATTTTGGGAGTACTGCTTCCCTTTCAATTTCATTAAAGAGATTGAGAAGTACTGGTATTAACTCTCCTTTAAAAGTTTTGTAGAATTCAGCAGTGAAGTCATCAGGACCAGGGCTTTTCTTTGTTGGTAGGTTTTTTTTTTTTTATTACATTTTCAATTTCCCAGATTGATATCGGGTAGTTTAACATTTTTATATTCTCTTCATTCAACTTTGGAAGTTCATATCATTCTAGGAATCTATCCATTTCTGCCAGGTTTTCCATCTTCTTGGAGTATAGATTTTCAAAGTATGTGTTTATGATCCTTTGAACTTCCTCTGGGTCTGTGCTGATTTTCCCATTTTCATTCTTTATAGCATGGATTTGAGCCTTTTCCTTCCTTTGTTTGATAAGTTTGGCTAAGGTTATGTTGATCTTATTTATCCTTTCAAGGAACCAATTCTATGATTCTTTGATTCTTTGTGTTCTTCTCTTTGTCTCCATTGCATTAATTTCTGCTCTGATTCTTATAATTTGCTCCCTAGTATGTGCTTTGGGTTTGTTTTGCTCCTCTTTTTCTAGTTGTCTGAGGTTCATCATTAGATTGTTTATTGCAGTTTGCTCTATTTTCCGAGTGTAGGCATTCACTGCTATGAATTTCCCTCGCAGAACTGCTTTCATTGTGTCCCATAAATTCCTGTATGTTGTCCTGGGGTTGTCATTTGGTTGTAGAAACTGTTTAATTTCTTCTTTAATTTCTTTTGTGGCCCATTGGTTGGTTAACAGAGTGTTGTTCAATTTCCCTGTGTATGTGAGGATCTTGGAATTACTTCTGCCATTCAGCTCCAGTTTCAAGGCACTATATTCTGATAGTATGCAGGGGATAACTTTGATTCCTTTGCATTTACTTAAGCTTGTTCTGTGGACTGGAATGTGACCTATTTTGGAATATGATCCATGAGCAGCTGAGAAGAAGGTATATTCTCACTCTGAAGGGTGAAAAATTTTGTAGGGATCTAATATGTGCATTTGCTCAAAAGTTTGATTTAGCTCAAGTATTTCCTTATTGATTCTTTGTCCAGTTCATCTGTCAGTTTGTGACAGTGGAGTATTAAAATCCCGTACTACTATTGCATTCATGGATAACTGGCTTTTCATGTCCAGTAATGTTTGTTTTATATAGTTGTGTGCATTAGAGTTTGGTGCATAAATACTTATGATTGCTATTCCTTTCTCTTGGATTGTTCCTTGTATGAGAATATAGTGACATTCTTTATCTCTTTTAATCTGTTTGGTTTTGACATCTATTTTATCTGCAAACAAGATAGCCACTCCTGCTTTTTTGCAGTTTCCTGTGGCATGGAGGATTGTTTTCCAACCTTTTATTTTCAGTGTATGGGTTTCTTTCTGAATTCGATGTGTTTCCTGTATGCAGGAGATTGTACGATCTTGCTTCTTGATCCAGTCTTCTACTCTGTGTCTTTTAATTGGCTCATTGAGGCCATTAACATTAATGGTTATGACTGATATGGACATATTCAGACCTGCCATGTTTCCCTGTTCTTGGTTCTTTTCTTCTTTGCTTTTCCCTTTTCTATTTAGTTTCTTTTTTCCCCCAATGAATTCACTCTCCTGGGTCTCGTGTGTATGGAATTTTCTGTTTTTTTTTTTTTTTTTTTTTTGTTTTTGTTTTTGTTTTTGTTTTTTTCCCAAGATGTTCTTTAGGATGTTTTGGAGTGCAGGTTTTGTATTTGTGAAGTTTTTCAGGTGTTCTTTGTCATGGAAGTATCTTATTTACCTGTCTATTCTGAAAGATAGTTTTGCAGGATACAACAGTCTAGGTTGGAGGTTCTTTTCCCACCATGCTTGAAATACTTCTCTCCATGCTCTCCTTGCATTGAGTGTTTGTGTTGAAAAGTCTACTGTGATCCTAATGGGTTTCCCTTTGTAGGTGATTTTCTTCCTTTCTCTCACTGCTTTCAGTGTTTCATTCTTTTGTTGTACATCTGGAACCTTGATAATCGTATGTCTAGGTATTGATATTTTTATGTCACAGCACTTTGTTTGTTTGTTTTTTTGAGACAGGGTCTCGCTTTGTGGTTCAGGCTGGCTCTGAGCTCACTATGTAGTCCAGGGAAACCTCGAACTCAGCAATCCTCCTACCTCTGCCTCCTGAGAGCTGGGATTACAGGCGTGAGCCACCACACCCAGCTGTCACAGCACTTTGGATTCCGATAGGCCTCATTTATCTGTATGTCTATTTCTTTTTCTGTGAAGTTTTCTGTTTTTATCTCTGACAATAGCTTTTTTATGTGTTTTACACTGTCTCTTGCTTCCTCAGTTAGTCCAATCAGTCTTATATTATTTTTCTTTGAGTCATCTAGAATCTGTTGAACTGATTTCTCATGGTCCCTTGCTCTTTTCCATAGATTATACCTTTCCTGCTCATTGGCTGATATGCTTTCCTCTAGGTCTGAGATTCAGTTCTCTGCTTCATTCATTGTGCTGCACAAACTTTTGTTCTTCATCATTCCCTGGAGCTCTGCTTGAAGCTGTTTAAAAGGTTCCATTGCTTCTGCTGTCTTGGATTCTATCATCTTGCTGATCTCTTCTTTAATGATGTCTTTCACTGTTTACAGTATCCCTGTTTTGATCTCAGAGATGAGTTCTGATTTCCATTTTACTAGATCCACTTTAGTTGCCATCTCCAAGAGTCCTCATGTTTGAGTTTCAGTTTGCCCTATTCTCTTTTTCTCTGAATTTCCCTGTGATGGTGATCTTTGTGTCTGGTTTTTTGTGTATTTTCTCATGTCTACTCTTTCATTGTTATTAATGCTCTTCTTTGCCTTATGCCAGGGCAATGTTTGTTGTAGGTCTCTTTGTATTATCTGGGACCCTTTGGATGTGGCACTTTCCTGGGGAGTCCTCCTTGAATCTGTAATGAGGCTTGAGAGTTCTCAGTTGTGACACATCATGGGAGGTATTTGAACAGAACAATCACATCATGTTTGTTACCATAATACATGCCAATATCAGTATTAGACACAGTAAATAAGATAAAAAGTTTTGTTAAATTCTATTCTGGAGACTTTGAGCTTATAAGTTACCTCTATGTTTATGTGCCAGAATTTAGAATTAATCAGCAATGTGTATACAACATACAGATTGTAAATGTACCTCCCGAACGCTTTGGGGATAAGAGGTCACTGGGGAATCAGGGAGGTAGGGAGACAGGAGGAGAATGCCATAGGGTTAGCAGATTTAAGGAGATCACCTAGACCCTAGAACCTCATATATGACAGTGGGTAATAGAGGATACAGGGCATATGTACAATAGTACCAACTGTATGCTGTAAGACTGTTGGAGACTTTGCACAGATTCTTATATTAATATAGAAGAAGAAATAGGGCAGCCTAAGAATCTTTTATTTCTGGGTATTGCTTCTGACAGGAAGATAGGAGAGGGTGTGGGGACAAGAGGTGAATAGAGGGATCTAGGAGTAGATGGCAAAATAGAAGCTAGATCCCCCCCCCTTTTTTTTTTTGTCTTGCCTGGTCTCTCAGTGTGGCTGTAGGAGCACGCCTCCTGTGCAGGGAAGCAGGAGACAGCTCTGGTTCCTCTAGGACCTGGGTGCTTACAATGCAGCTCTGGGGTGGGGTTGGGGCTGGGAGGAGGCCCTCAACCCTCCGTGGTGGGGATGGCGCCCAGTGTTTGTACCTGACTCCTCACTGCACAGCTTCGGGGTACAGTGGGCTGGTGGGCAGGATTCATCCTCTGCCGCCTCCAGAAATGGAATGGTGCCTGGTGTGGCCGAGTCCACACCGCTCCAGGGTACAGTGGGCTGGTGGGTGGCCTTCAGTCTGCTGGAAACAGATGGCACCCAGTTGCCGAGTCTGTGCTGCTCTGGTATACAGTGGGCCAGTGGGTGGCCCTCCGTCCACCAGAACCAGATGGCCTATATGGTTATAATTTATAAATATGCAGAGAGTATTAATTTTCTGTGGTGGGTATCAAATTACCACAAATTTTGCTTCATAAAATGATATGTATTATTTTACAGTTTGTGTTGGTCAGGTATCAGGCCAGTTGGATCTTGGGTTGAGAATGTTACACAGCATCACACTGAGGTTCTCATCTTGAACCAAATATTTGCAATTTTCTCCAGAATTCACTCATGAGGTGCCTGGGGTGTGTGTGTGTGTGTGTGTGTGTGTGTGTGTGTGCTGCTATAAGGTAGAGACAACTCCGAGTGATAAAAGGCTGCCACAATTATTTTCCATGTTTTCTATGAAGCAGCTCACAATGTGATTCAGTGTCACGTTCCGGGGAAGTAGGAATGCATTTTACTTTCAACCTTCTACATAGCATAATTGTACAAGTGTCTATCCAGCACCATTTTCCAGGAAACATCACTCTCTTAGTTTCTTTTCTCATTACTGAAACAAAATACCAAACACTCACAAGTTAAAGAAGGAAAAGCTTGTTTTGCCTGACAGTTTGTAGAGGTTTCAGTTGACAGCTGGTTGTCTTCAGAGTGGTATAGCAGAGGGACAAAGCACAAGAGAAACAGTCCATGGCACAGCAGGCAAGAAGCAGCGAGTGGCAAGCCTCCTTCTAATACATCCAGGCCACAAGCTTTTTGGATGCTGCCACCGAAATCCAGGTTAGGTCTTCCCATTGTCTACACCCAGAACTATGTTAAACCAATCAGCAAACTAATGTATTTATCATACTATGATACCCCTAATCTAAATTCACACATCCCAGATCCAACCACCTCTGTAAAGCCCTACCTATGAGTAGCCCTTCCCCATAAGACTTTAGGGGGACATGTAGATGCAAGCCATAACAATGACTATGCAAAGCTTCTTCCTACACTTACCAACTATGCACAGGTTCCTCCTACACTTCATTAGATGGCATTACAAAAAATATGAACACCATCAAGTAGAAATCTTAGGGGGAAACGGAATTTTTGTATGTGTATGTGTTTTGTTATATGTACAGTTCACAAATTTTTCAATTTAAGGTACTTTTAATCTTATGGTACTGGAAAAATATATTCAATACAACATGGATTTTTAAGTTTTATCCTTTCTCAAACTAGAGATATATGGTGCTGAGGTCCTTCCTCCAGCACCAGTGAAGTGCAGCTCCCGATCAGCTACCCCTGGCTGAACAACTGCTACCCTACAGTGCACTGTGTTGCCAAGCTACAATGTGTGGTAAGGTAAGTGGATGAAATGCATTTTCAGCACAAAATGGGTTTATTGAGTTGTAATCCCAGTATAAGTTAACAAGTGTCTTTACTAGTTTTCATGTAGCTTTAAGTCTTTGAAAAAGGGATTTTTTTTTTTGCTGTGCATTCAGTACACCTGTGTCCAGATTTTCTAATATGATAAATACTAAGATTTCATTTATTATAGCAGACTGACAGTTATGGCTACATGCTCAAAAACTGAAAGAAGATATAGTGAAGGAACAATTCTGGGTGAATGTGTTAGTCACCCTTCTGTCACTGTGACAAATATCTGACTTAAACAACTTAAAGGAAGAATATATTTGTTTTGGCTCATGCCTTCAGTCCACTATTGGCTGGTTCTATCACTGTGGGCCTAAGATGAGGCAGAGCCTCATGAAGAAAGAGCCTGGTAGAGGAAAGGACTATTTCTATGGCATCTGCAAAACATGGAGAGGAAAAGATTCAGGTAGAAGAGGCTGTCAGTTTCCACGGCCTGCTTTTTCTAGCAAGGACCTGCTTTTTATCTCCCAAGAAAGTCATCAAATGTTGGTCTCATCAGTGGATTTATCTATCAAATGTACAGACAGCCCTATGATCCAATCACTTCCCCAAACCCATTTGCAACCAAGTCTTCAACATTAGGATTCTTCTGGGAGATATTCTGGATCCCAAATATAACAGTAGGAAAGATTTTCTGAGCAGGACAAGTCAGAAGAAAGCCTCAGGTAAACCACAGGAACTCACTCATTAAAGTCATTAACTCAGCTTTTAAAAATGTGGTAATGAATGTAGTAAGTGGCTATGCTATAAAGACCTAATTTAGATCCTTATTCTAACAAGGCAGCTATAAACATAACTCAAAAGATTAATATGATGCCATAAAATTATTTTGTGAGATTTATTAACACTACGAAGAACTGCAAAAACATTTAAAATTTTTATAAATAAGCTTGAAAGTATGTAAAAGTGAAATAGTGGCTAGAACTTAAATCATGGTAATATTCATATTTACAGAAGGGTAGGACAGATGAAGTACAAATTGTTGCTAGTTACTGATTTTGTGATAACTATCTTTGGAAATCTATTTTGTATTCCATTTTTCATATTTAAAAGTATTCATAATAGGACACTTTAAAAAGGGATTTGAGCTCTTCAAATTTAATATATTTAGGCATTTGTGCCCTTGAATGTCTTTACATGAACTAAAGGAATGAGAGAGTAAGGTATAATTTTCCTATTTTATAGTAAAAGAGATTTTAATAATAAAATATGAATAAGTTTAAAACATAACATCTAGATCACTCTTATAGGTAACCTTTAAAAAATGTAAATGTCGTATCTGAATTGTTACTGAGTCCGTAGAATGGTATTAGACTTGAATAAAATTTATTTTTCTTTCTCTAAAAGCTTTTAGAGTATTTTTTGAATTCATTTGGCAAAGTATTTGGAAGTTTGTCCTTATTTATTCATAAATTCCTGGGTTTTTCTACACATTTGGCAGCAAAACTATTAATAAATATCTTTTCTCAAAGAAGCTGCATTTCTATAGAGACCCAAACATACAGAGTGTTAAAAGACAATTGAAGTAGACAAACTGTGATCTGTAGATGAGCTAAAAAGTAATAGAAAGAAATACTCTTATGCTGACTCTCATCCTAGTATGAAAGTACAGATGCCATTTGCTTTTAAAAATTCAACCAAATACCTCAAAGATTACCACGCTCTACTTCTCATTCTCATTAGCTAGGCCATTCTGATTAAAATACAGATGATAACCACATACATTCTCTATTTTTATGAAGTAAATTTGATAGAATTATATTCTAGATAGAATTGTTCCTCATTAAAAGGGGAAGTCCTAATCTAGTACCTCAAAATGTGATTTTGACAATAGGGACATTGTAGGCACAACTGGCTAAGGTGAGGTCAATAGGGTGTGCTAACATGGTCAGTGTTCTTATAAGCAGCATAGTATATGAAGTAAGACAGAGGGAAGACCATGTGAAAAGGCAGAAGATGGACAAAGAAAAACTCCACTTTGCTACTAACTTGGTGGACTTACTTGACTTGCTTTATTGGCCTTTACTGCTTTGGTAATTTCTACTTTTAGTTATGCCGACCAGCCAATCAGTTTTCTTCTTTTGTTTATTTACTTTTAATATGGAGAGTAGAGGATGTAATAAGGAGTACTAAATACAAGATTATAGAATCTGAATTGAACTAGTATATATTTATATAACAAAATTATTTTAATCAGCTCATACTTCTGAAGTCTAGTAATAGAGAAGAAATAAGTGAACAAAGATTTCAATAGACTCTACAGGACACTAAGAAAATCTCTATAATGTGAGCCTTGTTTCCATAACTTGTAAGATTGTCTAGGAAGTTCCTGAACCCTTACAAGGTTGAATTTACTCATGTGCAAAACAGCCATAATCAATCATGATCACTATGGAAATGTGATACATTAACAATTACTGGATAGGTGAAGGCAAAGTTGGTATCTTACATTAGTATATATAAGTGTTGTTGTAACACTTCCTAGCATATCACTTAATATGTAGATAAATATAATATAATAGATAAATATAATATAATATAGATAAATCATTTGCTTATGAAACAAAAAATTTTGAAAATAGTTATAAGTTTTGGGAACTTAATTTACTCTTCCTCTCTACATCAGCTGAAGTTCAACACACTATTTTAATATATTATTACTGACAACAGGATGGATTTTCTAAAAATACTTCTGTCTATATATCTATTATCCTACATAATTTTCTTATGATGTGCCTGATGTTACCGTCACTGAAAAATGAACCATGTGTCCTTTGCTTGAGATTGTCCTGGCCCATGGACAATGGTGGAAATGATGCTGCACGACCCCTGAGGCTATGTAGTAAAAGGTGTAATACATTTTAACTCCAACCAATAAGGAAGCCAAGCTATACACAGTCATATGAAGATATCCCAGTCCTCATAAGGGTCTCAGTCTGAATCAATCCAAGACTCATGAGTAACCAAACTCACACTATTTTAAAGGTCCACCTGTCAAGTTCCACGAGGCTTCAGATATCTTGGAGCTGAGCGGTCTCACTGGGCCCTCTCATACTTTCTAAACCACAGAAACTATAAGAGATTAAAAATGTTGACAGTACCTTTCAGTTTTGAGCAGATCTTTTTTTGTGGCAATAGATAAATATATCAGTAAAACTAAATTAGGTAAAAGCCAACCCCTTATGGATCATGCATTAACAAATGCCAGTTTAGAATCCAGGAGAAGCTACAGAAAGATTCTTACTATCTGACAAGTGAAAGATAAATGAGTGAGCATCCTGTGTTTCAGAGGAGCAGGAGAGGGAAAGGGAAAATATGCTTATTTCCAAGAAATGATTCTCGTGTGTAATGTATATCAGGGTTTCTGACCTCAGATCAAGTAATTCACAAGATAGAGGGAATGCAAGAAATGAGTGTTTCTAGGGTTGTGAGTTGGTATAAAGAATGAAAATAGGACAAGTGATCATGAGCAGTAAAAATGTATTATTGAAAATTAGAACAGGAAAATCAGATGATTATTTCAAACCAGAAGAGAACAGTCAAGTTTTGAATAAAAAATTAATTGTATGTATGTGTTTAATATTTCTAGCACCCATTACCCCCCTCCCTGGCTATGATTTTCATTTCTTTGCCTGACCTACTTCACGTTAAACGTCACTGGGTATGAAAATGAGGGACCTGATTAATATCAGCAGTGGTCACTGGACCATTGAGAACTCATGCAGTGGTTTCAAGGGAAGAAATTGAGGACAGAACTAATAATACTGAAATGGTGAAAGATGGAATCTGGTTCTGAGTAATGAGGATGTGGTTTCTGAAATCATCCTATCTGCCTTACCAGAGCTGAGACAACTTTTCTTCATGGAAAAAAAAAATAAGCATGAAAAGTACCTGGTGGTACTTTTCAATCTGGTGCTATTTTAAAATTGTATGAAAGCATTAATACATCTCTTTTTCTTTCAAATGACTTCCTCGAGGATCTAATCCATAGGTTCCTTCTTTCTTTTAGAGGAAAAGAGAATATTCACTTACTTCTAGCATCTATGCTGTTATCTGTGTTTTTCAAGGCTTTCTGGCAGGAGGGTGCTATTTTTGTCCTGATTTTTAAGTTTTATTTTAATTTATATTCAAAGTCTTTGTACTTAGGTCCATCATTTAAATTTTAAAAAAACATAGTGACATTTTCAAAGATAATTGGAAAGCTGGATGGATAGGCAATCTAGAAATTTGGTAAGGCTCTATAATTTACTCCAGTTGATAAATCTTCCACTAAAACTTAGGCATGAACTATTTTTTGAACTCCGCACTATGATTTTCTTCTAGAAACAAAGATAAATAAAATTTTTATTTATTTAATCATGCATTAAGTAAAATAAGTGTGTTAACCCCTCTAGTGGGGAGAGTACTAAGGGAGATTTCTACCACAGATCTTGCCTTGGGAAGATGTGTTTTCTTTTATGAGGTCTATTTCAAGCACATTTCTCTGAGTCAGAAATTATATTGGTCTCTTCCAGTTATAAATATACAATCTGTCTACTGAAGAGTGGTCTGAAAGACTATTGACAAATTATAAACAAGTTCAGCTGTTGGTAAATGTTTCCAGTAGATTGTTTAGACTGACCTTGAGACAACCCCTTCTGCAATCTGTGTGTTTGTCTCTCATATATTCTCCTTATGGGTGTGAGTGTTATTTGTATACATGTACCAATTTTCCACAAGGAATGTGATTATTATGTATCACACACATGTACTAATAAAATCACTCAAAATAACAAAAAAATAATAGATATACATAATTTGTGTTAATTTACCAGTAGTGGGAAAATATTTACACTTTCTGTTGGGTAGCAGTATCCAAAGAGAAAGAATGGGCTAATATTGGAGCTTAATATTTTTCCTGGTATTTTTATATAAACAAAGTTTGAATTGATGCCTTGAAATAGTTGAGAAAAATGTGTCATTGGCAATTGTCCTAGAAATACAAACAGTACAAGAAAATATGAAGTTGCCCATTCAACTAAAGCAATCTTTAGGCACAAGAAAGAAAATAGGACATTTATTCTGTCTCACACTTTTCTTGGATCTGGTGCAGAAGAACTGAATCTCAGCAGGTTCTAAAAACAACTACTAGATTTGTGCTTATTCTTACTTATTCCTATTAGAATTTCTCTTTTAACAGAAAGAAACATTTATCAATTTATAATATGCATTTACCCTTTCAGTCTCTGTCTTAAATTAATTAGAACTTTAAAAGTATTTTAAGAAGTCAGTTTGTCTATGTCACTGCACTTTAAAAATAGAATTATTTGGCACAGTTAATTGTGTGGTTTGTACATATGTGTATAAATTTGGTGAGTATTCTTTTTTTTATTATTATGTATTGAAAGAAACTTGGCAGGACTGATTTTATTCTAAAAATGTACATATTATGATCAGTCAATTATATTATGTGCAACAAACTCAACAAGACCTAATAAGGACAAGTTGTTTACTCATCAAAAGGAATATTTTCTGTTTCAATTTCTTAATTTTTTATTTTCCTACGTTTATGTCATACTGTTTTCTTTTGAGAAAAACATAACCAACAGTAGTATAACCTTGGGATCAGGGTGAGTTTATGTGTGAATATAGGGAAGAGGGTAACAGTCGACTGTGGTTCAAGATCAAAGACCAGGTATATATGAATCAAATAACAAGTTAACAATAACAAACTGAAATAACCAGGAGGTAGCTTTATTTTTATATTGCAGTCATACCTTAGGACTATTGGATTTCAAAACTTGCCAAACCCAGTGATTGTTGAATTTTGTTGAGCACGTCAGTCTTATAATAGCTTGTGCAGAACTCCCACATATTTGCAGTTGCAGTCCCCTACTTTTGTGCATTTTAATACAAATCATGGGTTGTGAAAAGGTTGAGAGTGGTATCTCTATGTCAAGAGGTGTATCTTAGCCAGTAAATCCTGCTCCTCAGCCAGGAAAATGAGAAAGTTTTAGGGAACTTGCACAAATTATTTCCAATTGCATTTCTCTTTTGGTGTTGGGGAAAATATTGTCTGTGCTCATTGGCTTTGAGACTTGTCTTGAGTACTGGAAGGAATTAAAAACAAATACCAAGTTGTCTTCTTTTCCTATTGCTGGGGTACTTAGAGGAGAAGAGCGAGCTGAGGATAGAGCTCAGTGGTGCTATCACCTTCCTGGCAAGCACAAGGTCCTGAATTCAGTCCCCAGTTCTGCAAAAGAAAAGAAAGTCTAAACTGAAATTGTAGAAGAAAGAATAGTACTATCATTGGATTATTTTCCTAGGTTGGGAATTTGGAAGATGCAGTCCTTATAATTGCAACAGTGGGAGTTGTTTAATACTCTTTAAAAATATTCAGTTCACAGGCACCACATGATAAAAAACCAATATCTCTAAAAAAAGAGAAGAGGTTTATTTTGCCTAAAGTTTCTGCAGATTCATTCCATTGTTGCCTACCTTAAAGGTCAAGACCTTCCATGCTGAATGAGATGAAGGAAGAAAACTATTCAACCTGTTGCAGTCAGGAAGTAAAAAGAAAGAAAGAAAGAACTGGGGACAACTAGGGACTAAAATTTTAATAGTTATAGCATTGCTAAAATGTCCAAGTCCAAAGTCTCCCCTGAGACTCATAGCAAATTATTAGCTGTGAGTCCCTGTAAAAATAAAAAAAGGAAGTTAAATACTTCTAAAATACAATGGCACAGATTAAACATTTCCATCCCAAAAAGGAGGACTAGAGGAATAGAGAAACAGAACCAAAGCATGATGAAAACAAAGCAAAGTAAGCATCAAATTAGACAATTCCTTGTCCAGCACCTGGGGCAAGTTGTAGCAAGATGTGAACTTCAAAATCTTGATTTTCCTAGAACACTGTTGGTTGCAGCCCTCATATCTTCTCACTTCAGTAAATTTGCTCACCATTTTAGCAGATAATTCACTTTCTCATTGTCTTCAGCTTCCTGGGGTCACCCATGCTTTTTTGGTCTCTTACAGCTTCACATGCTACCCTCTCAGAGGTACCTCACCTGGTCCCCCAGCCTTCTTCCAAAATGTGAGTGGAAACTTCAACAGTCCTGTAACTTTTGCATTCTGATTACCTAAAGAGGGAGCACTTCTTTAGGTAGTGCTCCTGATTATGCAAAGGTCTGCTGCCATATCAAGCTGTAGCCAGCTCTCGTTGGATGATGGATGAAGAGGCCTGAACGACTAAGGATATGAACTTGTGAAATGATTTCTGGAGAGCCAATTCCTTAGAAGACCCTTCTCAAGTAGTAGACTAGGGATTCTTTTCTCAAAGGGAAGCTTTTTAGCTTTATACCCTTGAGTTTTTGAAGGTCGGATCTTTCAGATTTCTGAGATGACCTCAAGCTCTCTTATTATACTAATACAAAGTGCTTCACTTCCTCTTAATGCTAAAGTAGTTCTGGCAGTTGTACTCATGACAGAATCTGAACTTTGAAAATTCCTCCACCAGATTAATTAGTTCACCACACTTAATTTCATTCTTTCACAAAATCTCAGGACATAGATAAAATAAAGACAAAGATTCTACCAGCTTATAGCACATGTGACCTGTCGTTTAAAGGTTAATGGGATCTGTTCCCATCTGAAACTTCCTATGCCTGGCTTATAGTGCCTAAATTCTTATCAATATTTTGACCTTCTCAACTCTGACCAGAACCTCTCATCAGTTTCAGCTTAGCATTTTTATAGTATTCTAGGTCTTCTCTAGCAAGCATCTCCAAACCTTTCCAGAGGACTCTTGGAAATTAGTTCTAAAGATTTCTGACCTGGATGGTCAGGTATAGTCACGACAACCTCATTCTGGCTACCAACTTCTGTTTTGGTCACTTTCCTGTCATTGGGACAAAATATCTAGTACTCACAATTTAAAGGAGAATAGATTTATTATGGCATGGGGAATTGTCATGGTTCAGAGAAGATGTCAAACCCATGCCATCCAGAGAACAAAATAGGAAGCTGGGGACAAGAATACATCTTTATAGGTCACCAATCCAATGACCCATCTCTGACTAGACCCTACCTCCTAACACCATACTCAGCTACTGAACTCACAATGAGTGAATCCACTGGTCAGTAAAGTGCTTCCACATGCAATTACCTTGCATATACACAGGATCTGGGGGACATTTAGGTCTAAATCATAACATATCTGATTGTATTCTTAATATATGCACAAACAGAAAAGGAATGTATTCTGTGAAAACATTGAAAAAGTAGGCTTAAGATATTAATAACTAAAAACACAAGTACTGGCTTGATAACAAAAGTTATTAAAAAGCTGCAAATAATTTGATGCAGCATTTTTTACAAACTTTATTTGAGAAAAATGTTTTGTGTTTAATACCATATTTCTCCACTTGCAAAAAAAATGCTAGAGAGCCCTATTTAGTGAGCTCATCTGATTAGAATAGTTGCTGTCTACTTTATTGCACTTAAAATGCTTTTGGCTTCATCTCTTTACTCTTAATATTACTACACATATTTTTGTTAAGAAACGAAAACTAAATATTTCAGTTATTGTAGGCTTGGTCACAGGCATAGATCTGACTCAAGTTAAAAAATAACTATAGCAGTCAATTTTATTCATAAAATGTGATTTAAGAAATAGATAATAGGTATTCTGAGCTTTCTAAATGATAAAACCAAATACACTATTAAAAGAATTTCATCCATTGACTGATAGACAAATAAAAATGCATTAGTTAACACAACAAGATATTGACTGAATGGCTATATACCAAATAACAGAACTTGAAAAATGCATGGGTTTAAAGGATGGAATAATTGAACATTAAAGGCTTCTATTTTATCTTCAAAGAATTTCCTAAGCTCAATAGCTGTAAGTGGGCAAATAATTGTTATTTTAATATGTTTTTAAAATTTTCTTGAAAATTTCTTTATGAGAGATGTTGTAGTTGAATCTGTAAGTATGCCATGACCAAAAAAAAATTATTACTCCCATTAGTTAAACTGTTAATTTAAAGAAATAATCAAAGATATAAAAGTTACAGAAAGGAATGGCTTGAATTAAGATGTGGGCAATTTTAATCAAGACACGCTATATTCAGTAAACTCCATAAGATCAGTGAAGGGAAAAATGTATTAAGGTTAATCAGTTTGGAAGAAATGTAACTAGTAGATAATGTGCCCTGATTTTTTTTCAGTGTGACAGGTGTAATAAGCACAATCACTGTTCATCTATATTTCACTGGGCATAAATGCAAATTTCCCATTTTCACAGAAGAGAGAATTTTATTACATTATATTGATTTAGAAATAATTCATTAACCTCTACTCTTTCTTTTTCTTTACATATCAATCTGTATCCATTCAGAACTTTATCTTCATTTTTCAACCAGTTACTGTGATGTGTCATATTGTAGGCTATTAAAATACTTTATTTTATATACTCAGCTTTGTCATTCTTGGCATAAAACCAGTACTTGCTTTCTTTACATTTTTTTTGGAGATTGTTTTTACCTTGAGAAACGTTTGTTATATTTCCTTGAATTTGAGTAGTGTTGTAGTCTCATATAATGCAAAATATTGAACTAGTTTTTGGAAATAAAATATGGTTATATGATGATATTTAATTTTTTAACAAAACCAGGTCAGTTCAAAGGTAAATGCAGGTAGTGGACTTGAGTCTCTTACATTAGATCAGTGGCTTTCACATGGCATCAGGATACAGAAAGATGGTCATTATTTGTGGGACAATTAGCAATATCTGGAGACTTTCATTATTGTGTTAACTGGGTAGGTGAGAATTGTTCTGGTAAAAGGGATTGAGATACAAGATACTGCTTTAACAGCTTACTGTGTGCCGGGCATCTCCCTACAAGGAAGAATTATCTGGCCCAAAATATTAATATTGACTGAAATTGAGAAATCCTGGTTTAGATGTTTTACATTAAAGTTATAATTCATTACTTCTCATGGGTGTAAAACCAGACACAATCTAATTCCTCTATCCCTTCCCTTTCCTTCTGTAAAAGTTATAATCATTATGGAAGTCAGTGTGGAGATTCCTAAAAAAAACTAGGATTAGAGGTCCCATTTGACCCTGCTATTGCCCTGCTAGGGATACACACAAAAGAATTAAAAGAATCATATCATAGTGACATATGTGCATCCATGTTCATAGCAGCTCAGTTTGTAATAGCTCAATCTTGGAAACAACCCAATATCCATCAATTGGAAACTGGATAAAGAAGATGTGCTTTTCTATAAAATGGGGTATTACTCTGCCTTACAGAATGATAAGTTTGAGTCACTTATACTAAAATAGATGTACCTTCAGGACATACTCATAAGTGAAATAAATAGGTCATGGATGTGTAAATATTATGTCTGTTCTCTGGTATTAGAAACCGAAGATATTAATGAGTTCTAGAATGTATGATGGCTATTGTGAAATAGAAAATATTCAAAGGGAAATGTGGAGGTGTGAATAATGAGGGTAAAGAAAAAAAATGTGATGGTAATAAAAAAAGGGAAATAATGCTTATATATTTAGGGGTTGGGGGTTGTAGGGTGGGTAGGAGAATGGCAAAAAATGAGAATTGAATCATGTCATATACTGGTACAAATTCCCAATATTGAGTGTGATCATAATATGATGTGTATACACAATGTACTAATAAAGATAAAATATTTAAAAATTTCAGAACCAAATTAACAAAGTTTAATGAATGTGGATACTTTACTAAAATTTTATTTATAGTAATAAAATGTAGAAAACAATCTTAAATGTTTAATGATACAAGGTTTGTAGGGTTAAATATGACAAGTTCATACATGTGAATGAAATATTATGTAGCACAAAAACTTACTTGTATATTTTACATGAATGTTAACATCACATAGAAATTACATAAAGTGAAAATATTATGTCATGTTGCATATATGTAAAGATAAATTAAGAAAATACACCTCTCATTTATTCTTATAAAGTGAAAAAGTGTTATTGGCTATCTCTGAGCATTCTAGAGTCATTATGTATTTTTATTCATAAAAATGGAATAGGGGCTGGAGATTTAGCTCAGTGGTTCCGGCACCTACCTCTCAAGTGCAAGGTCCGTAGTTCAATCTGCGGTAACCACATACAATGCTGGGCGTGGTGACTCATGCCCACCAGCCATCAATACCACATGCCACAGTGCCAGGCGTGGTGGCTCACGCCTGTAATCCCAGCACTCGGGAGACAGAGACAGGAGGATTACTGAGTTCCAGGCTTGACTGGGCTACACACTGAGCTCAGGGCCAGCCTGAACTACAGAACAAGATCTTGTCTCAGAAAAAAAAAATGGAATTAAAAAAAATGTTAATAGCAGGACTTGCTGTGATACTGAAGACAGGTATATGTCTTGAGAACAAAACCATGTTCTGAGCATAAAAATCTAGAAACCTGAAAAGCTGATTAACAATTTTTTTGCACAGTTGTATGTGACTTTGGACCTTGAGTTTTCTCATTTGTAAAAGCAGTATTTCTTTTGAATTGTTGGTTTTGAAGATTAAAAGATATTGTCTAGTCAGACTTTCCTCCAATTTGTCATTATATTTAAGATTTTTGAAGGTGTTTCTTTTTCATATATATTTTTAATTAAATTCTTTATTGGTACACTTTATATACAGTTACAGTCGCACTCAACATTGGGGAATTTGTACCAGTATACAACACAAGTTAATTCCCATTTTTACCCATATCCATACCCACCCACAACCCCCCACCCCTATATACATCTTATTTCTTTCTCTTTCCAAATCATATTTATTCTTTTCCTTCATTACTTTCCCCTAACACATTCCCTTTAAATATTTCCTATTTTGCAAAATCTATCATACATTCTAGAATTCATTTACATCTACAGGTTCTCTTACCAGAGAAAAAAATACAGTATTTACATATCTGTGATCTATTTATTTCACTTATCAGTGTGTCCTCAAGGTGTTTCCATTTGCACATAAATGAATGAAACTTGCTGTTCTTTATGCAAGTAATACTCTATTTTATTAAAAAAATCTTTTATCCGGTCTCCAGTTGATGGGCATCTGGGTTGTGTCCAAGATTGGATTATCACAAACTGAGCTGCTGTGAACATGGGTCCACATATGTCATTGCAATATGATTCATTTAATTCCCCTAAGTATATTCCTAGCAAGGGAATAGCAGGGTCAAATGGGCTCTCATCCTAGTTTTCTAAGGAATCTCGACACTGATCTCCACAATGGTTGCACAAGTCTACAATCCCACCCCAGAAGATATCCCTTTTTATTAACATCTCACATCCTGGAATATAGACTTAAGAAACCCTAATACATGATAGTGAAAGAGGCACAAGCCATGGAGTTGACAGGTCTGTGAGCTATGACAGAATTTTTTAGAATCAAAAGCTGTAGCTGGAAGAAAAGTCAATGAAGAGAAAGGAGGCTAATTCAGGTATCCCCTTCATGTTGGTCAGTCACATTGGGGGCTTCTCCATGATGCTTTCATGTGGATGGTACACAGTGCAATGAACAAGGGAAATGAATTACTCTGAATAAGATGATTTGAAGAAAAGTAGTCAGCCTTTGTCAAGCTAAAGTAGCCAACTTTTATTTGACATGCAATGGAGAGTTATTTAAAGTTCTTAATGGAGAACTGCTTAAAAATAAACATTATTGAGGACATGTACCCCAATTTAAAGCCTATTTCATGTTACTGAAAGGAAGACTAACTACTACATATTTTCTTTGAAACAAAATACATGTGAGTGACTACATCTGTATCTAGTTAGAATTGAGGAATTTGAGTCAAAATTACTGACCACAAGTACAATATTTTATGTCTTAGTCATGATAAATATTGGTTGAAAATATAATGATGATTGATTCCTGAATAAATTTATTATTTCTATCTCAAAAATGATCAGATAGAATTAATTTGTCAAATACAACTGCTATACAGTTGAGAAATAAATTATCAGGCTTAAATTATTCACTTCAAATTTTCCAAAGGAAGAAATACCATCTCTGAGACATACTTCTGAGTATATATTTCACATGGCCAATCTGTAGGATTTACTTTTGAGGAGATTATACTCTTGACTTAGTAAATTCCTGAGTAAATTCACTTTCAGAGAGAAGAAAATCCTACTTTAATGGTTGAAAAAATTAGTATGTACCAATTCCTACTTCACTGCTTATGTTATTAATTTTAAAGAACAGCTGGAGGAAGCAAATAAAAAGAATTTGCTTATCTGACAAAAATGTACTAGACCAGAGGACCTGTCCATATTCTTTTTAGGTGATTTTGTGGTATGTTGGCCCATTACCAAAATACATATTTTAAGAATTATACTTCTTTCTAAATAGGAGTTTGCAGTCCATTTCAAAGTCTAAGGTGATTTAAATTACATGATTTCTCTGTGCATTTCAAATAAGGTTTTTAATATTTTAGTTTTAAGTAATAAAATGCCATTCAAGTGTGTAATTTATTACTAAGCCCATTAATATTTATAGCCAAAAATGATTTTCCTGAATGGTGGAGAAAACCACTCAGGATCATTTCTTGTCCCAGGAAAAAAATAAAGCAACAACTATGGAGAATCCTGGGTAGACATACACTGAATAAATACTTTTTCTTAGGTGAATAGCATGAACTTTTCCATTAAATTATTTTTCTATAGGATTCTGCACTCTGAAATTCTAAGTTTAACTGGTATAAATTTGGAGATGTTTATGGAATTGTGTAGTAATCTGTAAACTCAGATATTGGAAACTTTCTTTTAAAAGGGACAATATAATTCATGATCATGGTATTTCCCCTGCCAGGTAAGTATGGAAGAACAATTTAATTCAGTGAATATACCCTCTTATCTATTGAAGTGAGCATTAAGATGCTCATTGATCACATCCATTACTTTATTCAAACAAATCTTTTTGCAGGCACTTATAATAGTGCATGAGGTACTATTCTTTTTTAAAATTTTTTTATCTTTATTAGTACATTGGATATACACATCATATCATGATCACACTCGATATTGGGAATTTGTACCAGTATATGACATGATTCAATTCTCATTTTTCTCGTTCCTCTACCCACCCCACAACTTCCTACCCCCTAAATACATGTTTTGTTTCCCTTTTTTATCATCACATTTTTCATTACCCTTGTTACTCACACCTCCATATTTCCCTTTGAATATTTTCCATTTCACAATAACCATCACACATTCTAAAACTCATAAACATCTTCAGTTTCTCCTACCAGAGAACAAATATGATATTTACACCTGTGACCTATTTATTTTACTTATGAGTATATTCTGAAGGTACATTCACTTGAGTGTAAATCACTCAAACTTATTCTGTAAGGCAGAGTAATACTCCATTTTATAGGAAAATCACATCTTCTTTATCCAGTCTCCAGTTGATGGATATTTGGGTTGTTTCCAAGATTGAGCTATCACAAACTGAGCTGCTATGAACATGGGTGCACATATGTTACTATGATGTACTTCTTTTACTCTTTTGTGTATATTCCTAGCAGGGCAATAGCAGGGTCAAATGGAATTTCTAATCCTAGTTTTTTTAGGATTCTCCACATTGACTTCCATAGAGGTTGTACCAGTCTACATTCTCACCAACAGTGAAGAAGGGTTCCTTTCTCCCCCCACCCTCACCAGCATTTGTTGCCGGCTAGTTTCGAGATAGCAGCCATTCTTTGTGGAGTCAGATGAAATCTTAGTGTTGTTTTCATCTGCATCTCTCGAATGGCCAGTGATGTTGAGAATTTCTTCAAATGCTTCTTGGCAGCTTTTACTTCTTCCTCTGAAAAGTGTCTGTTCATTTCAGCTGCCCATTTTTGGATTGGATCTTTAAATTTGGAGAGACTTATTTTTTTTAAGTTTTCATATTGAGAATACAACAATACAAATCAAACCACCAGCTTTCATGTTCTTATGGAGCTTATGTTTCAGTGAAAATCATGACGGATGTGTTTTATTTGATAAGTACCAAATGGCTCAACAGATATTTTATGTATATAATTTATTCTCAAATTTTGTAAATATTTTATAAGTTTTTACCATGTGCCAGTACTATATCACAGCACAACAATGTTACAAGCAACAGCATCAGAATCAGTAATATAAAGGAATGAGGGACATTTCTTTATTTCTGTCCCCATTCTCGGACTCTATTTCCCACCTGACTTAGTAGGGCAGCCAATCTACTCCTTTCCCTGATTTCAGTGATTAAAACTTTTGATCTAGGATGAAGTCAGGGTGAAATCACTGTCAGAGTCAGCTCCTGTAGCACCTTTTTTTTTTTAATCATGTCATTCTCCTCGAAAATCTTTAACGTTCAGTTATTTTTTTATGAGGCCTAAGCTGAATCAAAAATCTGGTGGCAATTGGTATCAGCTCATGAAAAAGAACCATTGCACATAAGCTATTGTTTTATGAATAAGACCTAAAACATTGGACAAGAAGTCTAAGAAAGTGCAAATGTAAGGGATGAGCTGCTGCCTGACAGGCTTCCTCTGTGGCTCTCTTGTCTGCTGGAGTGAACCTTGCGGGAGACTAAGGGGAGGGGGTCAGTGGAAGGCCCTTCTTCAGGGGAGTGTGTGTGTGTGTGTGTGTGCGCGCGCGCACGCGTGCGCAAGTGTGTGAAAGCGCATGTCCTCATAGGTTCTGGACTGCCTGTTAATAGAGGCAGCAGAGCTCACCAGTGGGGAAAAGAGCTGGAGGGAAGGTTGAGGAGAGTCAGGATTCACACCGTATCCCACTTTTAGTGGCCATTAGATCACAGCAGGTGCTGACTCAATTCCTTCTTCCAAATTTACCGAGAATATTTATGTTTTGGTAAACTAACCTAAAACTAAAAAAGCAGAGCATTCCGCGAAGTTTTGTTGCAGTGTTGTCAAGTTAATGTGATACAGAGTCCTTACATTTGACAATGCTCAGTCATAATTTTCCAGTATCAGTTAATTTTTCTTTCCTCAAACTGATTTCTTGATCTCATTTTATAGTCAACAGACTCTTCCTACTGCTGGGCTTCGTTAGTGTCATCTAGTATATCTAGAATACTTGTCTAACTTCTCTTTGGCAATCCAAATAAACCACATTTTTAGAGGCGTTAGCCCATTTCGTAGTATTTTTGACGTTTGGAGTCTGGTCTATATTTGAAATTCTCTTTCCCAATAATTTGAAAAAAGCTGTCAAATTTTCAGAAATCATTACTCCTATGAATAATAGATTTATTCAAAGTAAAAGTTCATTGGCCTTAGTTCACTGTTTACTTCATTGACTTTATTAAAAGTGGTTGTGATCAAATGCAGGGAGGAGTAGAGCTGCACGGATTATGGAGGTTTAAATTGTAGCACTAACCTAAAAATGACCTGTGTATGTTGTTCAGTTGTCCTGTTTTTGTGAGAAAAAGTACTTATCACCCACAAGTTGAAGAAGGGTTCGTTCACGTGACTTCAGAGTTAGCTGGCTTCAAGGCAGAAACATGAAGGGAGGAGGGCTTGGTGGAAGAAAACTGCTGATTATGGCCAGTGGGAAGCAGAGCGGGGGGAATAGCATCAGAAAGGAAGTAGCCAGAAACCAGGTTAAGGTCATGCCTCCAGAATCCATCCACTTTCTTTATTACCTTTGTTTTCACAGATATCAATATGAGGTCCTATTGAAAAAGAAAAACAGTAATTTTGAGACAGGGTCTTGCTTTGTAGTTTAGGCTGGCCCTGAGCTCAGTGTGTAGCCCAGCCAAGCCTGGAATTTAGCAATCCTCCTGTCTCTGCCTCCCGAGTGCTGGGATTACAGGCGTGAGCCACCACTCCCGGCACTGTGGTATGTGGTTTTGATGGCTGGTGGGCGTGAGTCACCACGCCCAGCATTGTATGTGGTTACCGGGATTGAACTCAGGGCCTTCTGCTTGAGAGGCAGGTGCCGGAACCACTGAGCTAAATCACCGGCCCTCTTTTTTAACTTTTAAAAATAGCTTAACTAAGGTATAATTCACTGTTTTCCTCACCATCTTTTGGCTTTCTGATAAAATGGTTTCCAATCTTGTTCCTTTTCCTTACAGTTTGGTGAGCACTCATTTTATCCCTTATTCATCAAGTGGCAGATGTTGGTCTATTTCCTGACTCATTCCAGGCTCTGATGTGTTTCCCAGATGTTAATTAGTAATCTGCCTACCCCCCCGGGAGCTCATCACTATCTCCCCTTTTACAAATGAAGACATGTTGTGCAAAGAACATCGTGTTTTGGCTGTACTAGTAAAATACTAAGGCTGAATTTGAAGTTAGGTAGCCTGACTCTATGCCTTTTTGCTACTGCATTATATTATCTTTCAATTTAACTGACATTTAATTTGTGGAGTTAATAAAATAATTTTTATGTCTTTTTTTTACTATCACTGAATATTTTAAGTTTTAAATATTTAGCCGCATCAATCTATTAACCTGGAAATCAGAAGATGGCTCCTATTCTTCTACCCGCATGTTCTTTATTTTCTTATATTATGTATCCTTTTACTTGTCTATTCCATTCATCAAGCTAGAGCAGCCAAGTGTGCTTCACAGACCAGTGGCATTAGTGTGAGGAGGGCACTGGTTAGAACTGAGTAACCTCATGTCTTTTGTTCTTTCCTACTGTACTGGAAGGGGATGAATATGTACATCAAAGTTGAGAAACCCTGCTTTAGACTCTTTCAGGAAAAAAGTCCTCTCAAGTTCGACCTAGTACATTTTCTCAACATCTCAAAGGAAATTTCTACTTCAGGCTCAGTTCACTGCTCTAGCAGTCCACCACACTTCACGTCAGATCATCTGGAGAACCTACAAATTAGATTCTCAAGGACACTGCAGATTTATTGAATCAGTACATTTTGGGAAACAGAATTAAAGTGTTTAAAAGAATCTTGAGTTTGTCTGAACTGTTTCAGTTGGATCCTTTGATCTAGACTATAATACTTTCACATTGTCTTCCTAGAACTTGGAGGAATTGGATGATGGTATCCCACTTACTCATCCATGCCCAGTTCACTCTCCTTCACAGCCTACGCTCAGTTCTGCAGATGAAACTGTTCTTTCTCATCCTATTGAACATGCTTCTGTTATAATACCTTACCTGTTTTATTAACTCATTTACATTTTTATCTTGCAACTTCGGTGGACTTTTAAATAGATGCTCTATATTTTTAGTTGAGTGAATAAATGACAAGTGTTATGAGCATATTGTAGCATCAGAAATAGTTTTTTTTTTTTTTTAGACAGGGTCTTGCTTTGTAGTTCAGGCTGGCCTGAGCTCACTATGTAGCCCAGGCAAGCCTCGAAGTCAGCAATCCTCCTGCCTCTGCCTCCCAAGTGCTGGGATTACAGGTGTGAGCCACCAAGCCCGGCCATCAGAAATAATTTTATTTCTTACTGTTGACCATGGAATATTTGTTTACTCTTTCTTCATAGTAGGGTTTTCATGATTACATTCTGGCAGTTCATTATAGAGGAAGGGACTAAGCATTGGTGTATTGTATGATATCTGCCTTATATTTATGATAAATATTTCTAATATTTATAATTGTGTATTACTAGAAAACATATAACCACAAAATTATCATTTTACATATGTTTTTATAGGGCTGGGGATTTAGCTCAGTGGTTCTGGTGTCTGCCTAGCAAACACAAGGTCCTGACTTCAATCCCTGATACAACATATGACGATACCAGGCATGGTGTCTCACACCTGTAATCCCAGCATTTGGGAGGCAGAGGCAAGAGGATTGCTGTGAGTTTGGGGCTTGCCTGGGCTACATAGTGAGCTCAGGCCCAGCCTGAGCTACAAAGCAAGACTCTCTCTCTCTTTCTTTGTGTGTGTGTATACACACACATACACATATATATGTATATATACACATATACATGTAGGCATGTGTGTGTGTGTGTGTGTGTGTATATATATATATATATATATATATATATATATATATATATATATATATATATATATATATATGGTTACATAGTTCATCATATTAGAAACTAGTCAAGACATTCATTTTTTTCTTAGGTAATTAGGTAATAGGTAATTAGTCTGATTTACTATTTTCCAAAAGCCCTTTTTGTTCTTTTTTCTTAGAAATATAAGAATGACCTGATTGTTTAAAGTAGTGAAAAACTATATTTTGGAATCTTCTAAAAGAGAGTTATTGTAAAATCAGGAACAAGTTCGACTTTGACTTTTTCTTTATATATTTTTTGAAACACAGCTTTTTTATAGAATTAAGAGCACTAGAAACTTCAAAGGATGACTCATAGGAACTACATTTTTCAACTTCCATTTCTAATTCCTAAGCTTAGACTTACCCTATGAAAGGCAAAAATTAAGTCTTTTTGTGCATACAGGCAGTCTCCTAATTAACTTATAATCACTCCAGATTTTAGAATAACAAAGTTAAAAAAATGAGAAATGAGGCCATTTGGCCATGAGATGACATGAACAAAAATGAGTGAAAATATTTCTTTCCATGTCAAGTATGACTTCTTGGTTCTTAGAATGATGGTTTGCTACTGCTGGAATCAGATGAAATGTCCCTAACTTGTGTAGATTCTATTTATCTTAGGGTTCACCTTAACTAATCTTAACTAACCCAATTGTAAAACAAAGTTGTCAATTATGTACAATACAATCTAAGGAATAATTATAGGGAAATATGTAAACATAATATACCCTCTTTAAAGATAATAAGAACAAAAGTTTCCTTAGCCTTAGGAAATGATTGGGCTGAAGATGAGGAACATTGCTGTGGTAAAGCTTTCTAACTATTTAACAGAACAATGTTAATTACTAAGCTTAGGAGGAGGTTTTATGCAAGGGTAACACTGAAATGTAAAACAAGTTTAAATATTAAATTTTTCTTAAGCAGAGAAAAGGGGAATAAGAAAAATAATTAGTAATAAATGGAGATAAAGTTTTGTAAATGATAAGGAACCAAGAGCTGCAAGGAAGAGGGAGGAGAAGAGGGAAGGGTATGAAGGGAAATTCAGATGTGCTATGCACATGTATTGACTCCCCATTAAAAATGTAATCAGTATGTGCTGCAGAATGTGCTTTAAAATTTTTAAATTAGAATTTATTAATAAAATAGTATAATTATATACTTCATATAAATATAATTTTATATTTAGCTCACTTCAGCATGTAATTACATTGTAAAAGTAAAAAATAAACTGGGTTATTGAGAAAGACTCCCGATATGAAAATGATTTTATTATATTAAAACCAGAATTAATTAAAGATCAATGACTGAGAAATATTCTGCTTCATGTACATGTTGTCAAATCAATAGATAAAAAGATATAGAATTCACCAGAATTTTGAGGTTTTTGTTAAGTTCTTGTTTTGTTTCTTGAGACAGGTTTCTCCACGTAGGTCAGGCTGGGCTTGGACTCATTATATTACGTAAACCGGCCTCATCGTGCAGTCACAGTGATCCTCCTGCCTCTGGTGTTAGGCAATATCATTTCATCCACACATACTAATACCACTTGCATATATATTGATGATTATTAACCGTGATTCTTCATTAGCTTTCTCATCTGAGGTAGAAATTCCCATGTCCAACAGCATCTTGGAAATCTGTAATATTTGTTTATCCCGTGACCAACTGTGCTCTCAATAAGCCTAAGGTTATGCCTCTGTTCCTTTTGTTTTTTTCCACCTAGAGTGTTGTCACAGCCTTTTCCCTTGGCTTTTCCCACTCAGTGCGAAGATCCACTGTAGAACAGCCTTTGCTAGGAACCCCTCCATGACTTGCACAAGCAAAAAGTACTTCTGAAGAAACAAATTGATAGGTGAAAAATGGTTGAAGTATTTTCATTTACTGGTAATTTCATTGCAGGTTTTTCAAAAGAACATTTTCCTGTGTTCCTAACAGAATAGGACCGCGAGATCAGTACCTATGTTTACATTACCCCAGGGGCAGCTAGTGTCCTTTTTTGTTTAACGTCTTGTTTTGGTAATGAATGTGGTCCAACGTTTCTAAATAAAAAGAATAAGAAATAAGTGAAAAGCCCACTAAAACTCATGTATGGGTGTATTAATCACATATATACTCTAAAACATATACTACATATGTGTCATTTCATTATGCATAGTGTATCAAATTGATTACTTTTGGGTACCATTGAGACCCTGTTTTGACCCAGCTCTTGATTGCTTCACAGCCCACTCCCAAAGAGGTAACATGTGAGTTTCCATCAGACATCAAACATCAATGTATTTGGCAAATCAGTCCCTTATAATCCAGAATCAGGTTAACAAGATGGCAGGATCATTCTGTGGAAAAAGAAAACCACTTCCTATGTTAGGTAGTGTGATAGTACATGCAGCTGAACCTTTGTGCTCATGTCTGTTGAGTTTGTCAATAGTCTCCACAGTTGGGCGTTGCCACCTTTATATTTCTTGGTGGATGCCTTCAGTAGTTTTTTGATTACTAATTAAGCCATTCAAATGTATATACTGTATTTTTTATTATCACTTAGCCTGCATATATCTTAGCATATCTTTTTAAATTTTCTGGAAATAATATATATATATATTCTTTATATATAATATATATTTATATTTATATATATATTTATATATTTTATATATATATATATTCACGCCCACCAGCCATCAATACCACATACCACAGTGCCAGGCGTGGTGGCTCACGCCTGTCATCCCAGCACTCGGGAGGCAGAGACAGGAGGATTGCTGAGTTCGAGGCTTGCCTGGGCTACATAGTGAGCTCAGAGCCAGCCTGAACTACAAAGCAAGACCTTGTCTCAAAAAAAAAATATATATACATATATATGTATATATTTTAATTTAATTCTTTATTAATACATTTTAAAATAATTAATTTTATTAGTACATTTTATATACCCATCATGATCATAATGACATTGAAAATTTGTACCAGTATATGACATGACTTAATTCTCATTTTTTCCCATTCCCCTGCCCATTCTAGAACCCTGCACTTTGTATATACATAAGCTTTGTTTCCTTCTTTTTTACCACTGCATTTTTCCCCATGTTATATATCCCTAACCTCTTTACCATTTGAATATTTTCTGTTTCATAGTATCTATCATACACTGAGAACTCATTTATATCTTCAGTTTCTCATACTAGAGAAAAGATGTGGTATTTACACATCTGTGACTTGTTTATTTCACTTTTGAGTATGTCCTCAAGGTACGTCCATTTGAGTATAAATGACTCAAACTAATCATTCTTTATGGCAGAATAGTATTCCATTTTATTAAAAAAAAACCCACATTTTCTTTATCCAGTTTCCAGTTGATGGGCACTTGGTCGTTCTCAAGATTTGGCTATCACAAACTGAGCTGCTGTGAACATGGGTGCACAAATGTCTCTGTGATATTCTTTCATGTAGTTTCCTACCAGGGAAATAACAGGATCTCTTAATCCAAAATTTTTGAGGAATCTCCACACTTATCTCCATAGTGGTTGCACCAGTCTACATTCCCACCAACAGTGGAGGAGTTCCTTTTTCCCCACAGCCTCACCAGCATTTACTGCTGGTTAATTTCAAGATAGCAGCCATTTTTTGGTGGAGTGAGATGGAAATTCAGTGTTTTTTTCATCTGCATCTCTGGAATTACTAATGATGTTGAACATTTCTTTATATGCTTCTTAGCTCCTTTTACTTCTTCCTCTGAAAAGTGTCTTCATTTCAGATGTCCAGTTTTGAATTGGGTCTTTAAATTTGGAAGGGACCGATGTTTTAAAGCTCTTTGTATATTCTAGATAATAGCCTTTTGTCTGAGAAACTGTTGATAAATTTTTTTCCCAATTTTTAGGTTGTCGTTTTGCTCTGCCTTTGTACATTTTATATACAGATCATAATAACTTGGAACACTGAGAAGTTGTGCCAGTATAACATGACTTAATTTTCATTTTTTCCCATCACCCTATCCACCCCCCCCCAACTGTATGCACCCTTGAATTACAAGCCCACCAGATGAACAATTTGGGTTATGACCAGAATTTTAATTTTAACATAGGAATAAAATCTCAAATTATGGCCCAAATGCTAGCTATTTGTATTTTTAGATAGTCTTAATACAGGTTTAAACTTGGAAAGAATAACCAGGGTTGAGAAATTCTGGGCCAGTGTCTTTCTAAGGTCAGTGGGATCTGCCTGGAAAAAAATGTGTTCTAAAATTATACAGGAAAGAGAGAGAGGCTTTGAAGGTTGTATACAGGACTCTGAGTCTTCAGTTGACCAATTTGAGTTACACTCTGCCCTCCCAAAGGAAATAAATTTCAAGAGTCCACTACAAAGACATTCAAAAAATCAACATCAGTCCACTGGAAACGGATGGTGCCTGGTAGCCGAGTCCGCGCTGCTCTGGGATATCAGTTGCAAAAACAATATCGAAGTCTACAAACATATCTATTTGTTTATGTAAGGGCATATATATATATATATATATATACATATATATATATGTATATATGTATGTGTGTGTGTGTATTCACTGTCTTTTGATGTTTAACCTCTAAAACAATTTTAGAGTACTTAGAAAAAAAATATATATATACTTGAAGGAATATATTTTATGATCTAATCATAGTTATAAAATATCATATTTAAGTACCTTCTTATTTATAGTAAATGTCCTACCTCAAATCAGAGCTTGTTTTTGACTCACAGTCAACAATAACTGCCTATTGAGCAAACTTTACATTTTCTAAGGGATGACTTTTGGATATTCAAATTATTAATTGCATTACTAAGCTCATTTTGTTTTTATGTGGTAAGATTTTCAAAAATATAATTCTTAATACAAAGATACTAGATGTAGTATGCAGATTCGTAAAACTAACACCTATATATTTGTGGTAGTGTTGTTTCATAATACAGGTTAGCTTGATCTAAAACTAAAATAAGACAATCATTTTATTTTCATAATACAGGTTAGCTTGATCTAAAATTAAAATAAAACAATCGTTTGCCTTAAAAAAATCAACATCAAAACTTTTTTCATTTATTGAATTTACTGGTACATTTTAGGTATACTTTATGGTCACATTCAGAATATATTTGTACCTGTAAATGATATATTTTGATTCTCATTTTTTTCCACTCTATTGTCCTCTCTACAACCCCATCCTCTATATGCATTAGGCTTATTTCCATTTCTTGTTTTCACCACCAAATTTTTTCTTTCCCTTCTTTATTTTCTCCTACTATTCCTTTCCCTTTGAACATTTTCTTCCCATTTCACAATTCTTACCATAAATCTGGATGTTATTTACACCTTTTGTTTCTCATACTAGAGAAAAGACATAGTATTTACAGTATCTGTCCTATTTATCTCACTTACCAGTATGTCTTCAAGGTATGTCCATTTAAATATAAATGTCTCTACTTGATCATTCCTTATGTCTGAGTACTATTCTATTTAATTAAAAAATTCTTCTCTATATAGCACTCAGTTGAAGGGCATTTGAGCTGTTTAAATTTTAGTAAGGGGCAAACACTTCATGGCTGGAAAGCTAATAAATATTCACAAATATATTACTTTCATGCTTCTATGACAGATTACTATTAACTTATAGTTTAAACAAGTATTGATTTGTGTTCAGCACCCTTTTACTGACTAAAATGTTGAAAATATTTATTGACTAGTGAGTCTTAATTCTATTAATTAAAGTAAGAAAACAGATAAGTAGAATAATCTTTGTTATATTTATTTGGTTCCTGAAAGCCAACTGTAAAACTATTGTATCCTGCAAATTAGAAAGGACCAGAACTACAAGAGGGTTCTTTGGAGATGAAATTCTCAATATGAGCAAGAGAAGTCCAAGTCAGAGGTTGAGAACTGGAGGAGGGGTACCCAAGACAGAAGTTGTCCCTGAGAGGAGGAAGAAATAACTTTGCATTCATATTTTGCTTTGCAGATGAACCCTTATCAGGCTAATACTGATGCTAACTGGTACTACAAAATTCACACTTGAAAGAAAGGTACAGTTATGCACCCAGTGGAATAAACAGAAGAAATCACTATCAATTCTCCAAATACTAACTTGACTCTTGCTAGGACCTAACATAGTTCCCCATGTTTCTTCTGTGAGCATTCCAGACATTTATAAATCTTAGAAACCTGAATTACATTTTTGTGGCCTTTTGTAAAAAGTATGCTTAATCAACCAGTGTTCAATTTGTCAAAACTGTCCTATCTTAAAATATGGAATGTACACATTTGGGGACAATGGTTACTTACTTTGCCATTTTTTTGTATTAATAACTAATAGTTTGAAAAAAAACACGAACAACATAGAAAACTATGTATTATAACATAATTAATATGAATATACCAAAGGACAGATTCATGTTATAGTGACAAAAATATTAATGTAAAAAACTATTTACCTAAGAAAGAGAACAACTACTGATCCTTCCAAAAGTGTAAATCAATATTTGCTTAATTGTAATTTTCTTACTATAGTCTTACTATAATCTCCAAAGCCAAAATATAAGAGGTATGTAAAGCATTCAGTTCACAATGCAGTACAATAAAATGAAGGTTAAAAAACTTTTAGTTTATGTACACAAAGACTATTGATTTTTGAGTATTGACCTTGTATCCAGCTACACTACTAAATTTGTTGATTAAGTCTATCAGTCTTTTGCTTGAGTTTTTAGGATATTTTTAAGGATGTGGATTTTTAAAAATAAAATGGAGTATTACTCTGCCATAAAGAATGAAAAATTTATCCATTCTCCAGTTGATGGGCATTTGGGTTGTTCCCAAAATTGAGCCATCACAAACTGAACTTCTATAAACATGGGTGCACATATGTCACTGTGATATGAATCTTTTAATTCTGTCATGTACATACCTAGCAGGGCAATGGCAAGGTGAAATGGGATCTCTAATACATGTTTATTGGGAAATCTCCACACTGATCTCAGTAGTGTTTGTACCAGGCTACATTTCCACCAACAGTGGAGAAGGGTTTCTTTCTCCCTACAGCCTCGCCAGCATTTGTTGCTGGTTAATTTTGAGAGAGCAGGCATTCTTTGTTCAGTGAGATGAAATCTCCGTGTCATTTTCATCTGCATCTCTAGAATGAGCAGTGACATTGAGCAGTTCTGCAAGGGAAATTCATAGCATTGCAACTTCATGTTAGGAAAACAGAACGAGCTCATATAACCAACCTAATGTTGAACCTGATACTCTTAGAAACAGAAGAGCAAGATAAATCGAAAGCTCATACAAGAAATGAATTTATAAGGAACAGGGTAGAAGTTAATGTAGTGAAGACTAAGAGAGTGATAAAAAACAATGAATTGAAGAGTTAGTTCTTTGAAAGAATAAACAAAATTAACAAATCCTTAGACAATCTTATCCAAAAAAAAAAAGGAAGGAAAAAGTCCATATCCATGCAATCAGAAATGAAAAACATGAAACCATGACAGATCAAGCAGAAATATAAAGGATAGTCAACAATTACTTCAAAAATATATACTCCAATTAGGTGGAAAATGCAAAAGAAATGGACAGATTCCTAGACACATGAACTTCCAAAGTTGAGTGAAGAAAATATAAAAATTCTAATTCTCAGTTAGAGAAATTAAAAATACAGTTAAAAATCTACCAGAAAAGAAAAGCACTGGTCTTAATTGCTTCACTGCTAAATTGTACAAGACATTTAGAGAAGAGCAAATGCCATTACTTCTCAAACTCTTTAATGAAATTGAAAAGAATGAAAAACTCCAGAATTCATTTGTGGAAACAACTACTACCTTGCTTCTAAAAGCGAGAAAGACCCAATCAAGAAAGAGAACTAAAGGCCAATCTCTCTAATGAACATTAATGCAAAAGTCCTCACTAGCTGCTTCAAAGACAAAGGTTACTATGTAGAATATATAAAGAACTTAAAAAAAAATTAGTGCCCCCAAGTTTAAGGACCCAATTCAAAAATGGACATCTTAAATGAATAGACACTTCTCAGAGGAAGAAGTCAAAGCAGCCAAGAAGCATAGGAATAAATGTTCAACATCATTTGTTATTCAAGAGATGTAGATGAAAACAACATTGAGATTTCATCTAACTCCACAAAGAATGGCTGCGATTGCTAAATCAACCAGCAATAAATGCTGACGAGGCTGCGGGGAGAAAGGAACCCTTCTCCACTGTTGGTGGGATTGTTGACTTGTGCAACCATTGTGGGTATCAGTGTGGAGATTCCTCATAAAACTAGGATTAGAGGTTCCATTTGACCCTGCTATTCCCCTGCTAGGCATATACTCAAAGGAATTAAAAGAATCATATCATAAAGACTGATGTGCACCCATGTTCTTAACAGCTCAGTTTGTAATAGCCCAATCTTGGAAACAACTCAGATGTCTATCAACTGGAGACTGGATAAAGAATACGTGGGGTTTTGTAAATGAAATGGAGTATTACTCTGCCATAAAGAACAAATTTCATTCATTTATGTGCCAATGGACCCACCTTGAGAACACACTAATAAGTGAAATAAATCGATCACAGATATGTAAATGCTGTATCTTTTCTCTGGTATGAGAGTTTGTAGTAAATGAGTTCTAGGAAGTATGATAGATTTTGTGAAATAGGAAATACTCAAAGAAAATATGGTAAGGGAAAGTAATGAAGGGAAAGAATAAATATTATTTGAAAAGGAAAAGAAAGCACTTGTGTATAGGGGGTGGAGCATTGTGGGGTTGGTAGGGATAAGGGTAAAAATGGTAGGGATAAGGGTAAAAATGAGAATTAACTCATGTTCTATACTGGTACAAATTCCCCAACGTTAAGTGTGACTGTGAGCTGTATATAAAATGTCACAATACAGAATTCAGTTTAAAAATTTCTCAACAAGATACTATGAAATAGAATATAGAAGATCATCAAGAAGATTATGCACCCTGACCAAGTTAGATTCTTTTTGGGGATGCAAGGAAGGTTCAACATACATAAATCAATAAATGTAATGCACTATGTGTTTGGCTAAGATCAAGTGTAGTAACAGAGTGAAGGACAAAAACCTATGATTATATCAGCAGATACTAGGAATATACCCAAAGGAATTAATGGAATCATATTTTAAAGTCATATGTGCACCCATTTTCATAGCCTAGTTTGTGATAGCCCAATCTTGGAAACAACCCAGATGCCCATCAACTGGAGACTGGATCAAGATGTGTGTGTGTGTTTTTAATAAAATGGAGTATTACTCTGACATAAAGAATGATAAGTTTCATTTATTTTTGTGCAAATGGATACACCTTGAGAACACATTAATATGTTAAATAAATAGATCACACATATGTAAATACCATATCTTTTCTCTGGTATGAGAACCTGTAGATGTACATGAGTTCTAAAAAATATAAATCTTGTAAAATGGAAAATATTCAAAGGAATGTGGTGGGGAAACATAATGAGGGAAAGAATAAATACAATTTAGAAAGAAAAGAAATGGCATGTGTATAAGGGGTGGGTGTTGTGGGTGGGTAGGGATATGGGTAAAAATGAGAATTAACTTGTGTCATATACTGGTACAAATTCCCAATGTTGAGTGTAATTGTGAGCTGTATATAAAATGTGCCAATAAAGAATTCAATTAAAAAATCACATTTCACAAAATGAAACACCATTCACCATTAAAACTCACCAGAAAATTGGAATAGAATGTCTTTATCTCAACCTGATAAAAAACTATTTATGGTATTGAATTTTAAATTTCAATGTTCAATTTTGCTAATATTATTTTCTACAACTACTGACTTATATCCCTTACTTGGAAAGGCATTACACACATCTAATAAAACTATTCTGCATTGTCTTCTACCATGTTTAAGGTTTTAATTTTTTGGTCTTATGGGGTAAGGTTGGAACCCTTCCCTTCTGAGACACTCATATCACAGATTTTCCTTGCTGCCCATATAATCTATTGCTTTTCCTATAGTTAACAATGATCTGCTAAATGTTAGCTGATTGATATTTAGTAAAATTGGGTATATGTAGTAGAAAAAAATTTAACAGCACTAACTTCACACAGAAATATAATATCTATGTTAGATTTCACCTACTGTTTTTTTCAACAAAATTCATCTTTTTCCAAGTTATGGAAAGATTTAGCTGTTTTGATTCTTCGAATATTGAGGAACACTGTGGTTAAGCAGATAATTTTGATATGAATTTTGCTTCAAAGTGCTCAATATTTATATTAGTGCTGCATTAGTTTTCTCCTAAAATGAAAATTTAGGTAGTTCTCATTATTGGCACACTTATGTGTATCAATATTAAGCAGATATTTTATTTTTATGTAACTTTTCCCATCTTCTAAGAAGAATATGAAGAAACATTTTGCAGTATTGCTTTAGAATGTTATTTCAGGAACCTCAAATGAATTCAGCTGCATAATTTCAGATTCTAGGAATTAGATGCTCATGGGTTAACATCTGTATGGAATCATATTAAAATACACGTTTTATACTTTAAAATAATTCTCTCTTCGTGAGATTAAAACTATAAGTCCAATCGTGCCAAATTTGGAATTTAAAAGCTGAGAATTTGGAATCAGAAATAATTTTCTACTTACTTAAAAAATTTTAGAATTGCCAGAGGGATTAGTTTCTTTAGATAGAAGCAAAAAATATCATGTTAGAGAGTGGCTCTGATGGCCTGGAAGTATTGTTAGGCTGTGCAGCCCGCTAGTGAGTTCAGGGAAAACATCTGGACAATGTTTACAAAATCATTGCTAAATAAGTAGCTTCTACACATTCCAGTGGGAAAGAGATAATGAGAAAGATTTTCGTAATGTCGGAGACATCAGTGTATATTTCTATATACACTCTTACAGCACAAATTTTCCTGACGTTCAACACATCATTAAGTTCCTGTCTTTAGGGTGTTCAAAAACTTGATGTCTGCTTTTGGAATTGATCCCACTGTTCTGGTTTTTAGATGGTAGATATTTTCTAAAACTATTGGATTCTACAGATTCTTCTTCCACAGATTAGCTGTTTGTTTCTGCCTTACACAAAACCCTGCTGGCTAAGGAACATGTCCTTATGTATACTTTAGAGGAATCGGAAGCACACGGTAGGACACAGTGCATGTACAATACAGCATGGCAGTACCTGCACTACACAATCACTTAGGGTCTTTCTAACACCCAATAAAAAGAAATAGTTAGTTCTTCTGCCGAAAAAGAAGGAAATTGGGGAATGTTCTTTACAATATGACGATTTAATGCTTATTTTAATTTGTATGAAGAACAAGAGAAAATTTGAATATTTGGATCCTTCCTCCAATAATTCACAATGATCAGTATGCACCCTGGAGAGTGTAGTTGAGCACTATGGAGAACTGTAAAAAATCGTTTTGTTGTACACAATGAAAACATGAAAAGTACCCGACTCTTCTCATTGCTTTATGTGCATGAACCAGAACTTTATGTTTGTCTGAGAAGTAGGTGGATGCTCATTGGAATGTACATCTCATTGGTTCATCATTTGGCTTCTTGGCAGCTATGTTCAAAATGGGGTGTGTGTGTGTGTGTGTGTGTGTGTGTGTGTGTGTGTACGTGTGTATTATCATATATTTCTTATAATGAAGAACACTGATATCCTGTTTCCTGTTATAAAGAATGGCAAAGCAGGGCACAGCCAGTGTATCTATTTTTTGTGACAAGGAGTGATTTATAGCAACATGCCATGCTGAGCATATGCTCTATTTAACAAGGAGAGCTGTTATTATTTAAGTGAACCATGCTAGATCAAATTCCAAGGAAGGTTTTGAAAACTTTAATTAAATTCTATGGTACAATGTTTTGTTTCTATTTCTGTTTGCCCCACTGTATATCTGGTAGTGCCACACATTCAAGGGCTCTAAAACTTGAGTGGACTTAGTATTAAAATTTATCATCCAAAATATATATTTTGCTGTGTATTTTCCCTTTACTTTTTCCCTTTTCCCTTTGCCACTCTCATCTCTGTTTTGATTTTTTTTTTTTGGTGGATTGGTGAATTTAAGATTCCAATAACATCTCCAAAGGACCCATGGAGAAACATTTTAACACATAGTTTTGATTTTAATGAAAAATTGGGCAGAAATAATTACAACATCTAAATGTAGTAATTATAGCATTAAAGGAATTATATGCATTATTCAGACATGATGTAGTTGCTCATAAAGTCCTTGAATCCTCATAATCTCATGAACCATTATTTAATCTAAGCAGACTTAAATCCTTGATTGTATTTCAAATGGTATTTTAGTTTCTACAGTTTCAAGTTGTTCATTACTAATCAATAAGATTGGAAACAAGTGTAGCATAGGAAAAATTCCGAGCCACTTTTACAGTGTAAATAACCACGTGATTATTTTTCCTTTCTTCAAAGGGACACAGATGACTCTGTCAGATTGAGCGTTCACCAGATAAATTAATGGTTTGAAAATTAACATATGCTTGTTCCTGTCGGCAATGCACAACACATTGAAGAAGATAGCACGCCAAGCTTCTGTTCAGCAAAGTGTTTCCCTCTAATCTCACGACACCTGCATACATAACACCAAAACCAGCCAACTGCGTGATCAAAGCCAATCTCTGCAAGCAAATGACTGCGAATGGTACAAGCTCCTTTGACAATAACTAAATTTGTTTTAGGAGCAAACATAATTTGGGAGAAAGAAAAAATAAATAGATTATTGTTACTTTGACACATTTAGTTACCTCTTAGAAAGCGCCTTTCTAATTTTCAGCTTGGTGTGATCTCAGGATCTATCAGAAGACTATGGATTTTTCATCCCATTGACAGGAATCCATTAATAAAACAACAATCTTTTGTGTGTAGTAATCTTTAATCTTATTTTGTCACACATTTCTCAGTAGCATTTCCACTAGTTTCACAGTATAATTTATGGCAGAGAAACAACTCTTGCCCTGGAAAAGGTCAGTCTGTCAAGGTTTACTTGTCTTTGAAGAAAAGTAATAGAGCATTATTTATGAACCAAAGAATACACTTCACTGCTTTAATCACTCAGGAAGATGCCTACATTATTGTATCTTTTGCTGTTGCTCCCACAACATAAGCAAAGGATATGCCAATCTTGCTTTGTCTTTTATGTTGAAAAGGCCTCTTACCTCTTATGTCTCTTCTGCTTTTGTGTTTGTGGCACTAGGGAAATAACAAGTCAGATGATATCTGATATATGAGAACAATTTGTCAGTTGTTAGCCAGTGGTTGATGTTTCCTAAAGACTACAGAACCTCTGGACAGATTAACCTACCCCACTCAGTAAGTTCCAAGGGAAATTAATCTTCCTGCATGAAGGGGACATACAAGTGAGAACCTTGTGCATAAAGCTGAAAATGTTCAAAACTGTCTTAGAGAGCAATCAGCAAAACAAAAGTAATTACCCATGTTTTTGAGTAGAAGATCCTTAAACATAGCTGCAATTGGTCTTCATATGCTTCTAGAAACCACTATGAGCTCAAATTAGATAATGCTGTGTGGGGAAATGAATTTGTAGCTCATTAGAAAAGAAAAACAGTTACACTTTGAATAAATGTCTCCAATAAGGTTTTAATTCAGGTAAAGAAGAATGTTAAGCATGAATTAAATAACAATAGTCATAACGATATCTTATAAAAGTTTTAAAAGCATATAAAATATATATATATAATTACAAAGTGCTGAGATATGAGTCAGTATGTTTTTGATAATTTATTTTATAGAGGAATAATTTCAATAATAAGAAAAGGTATGTAAAAAGTCAAACAATGACTCAATAAATGTTCAACAGAACAGACTGGAAAATAACTTCAATATTCAAGATATTTTGATTTCAATATCAAACTAAAATATGGACTTGCCAGCAAAAATAACATCTGATTTATTTACTTATTATGCAATGTTCAAACTTTCCCATAAAATACTTAAGAATTAATGAAGAGATGTAAACTCACTATGTCTGACTGTTGTGAGTGTGGCTGACTATTGTTAGAGTTTCTGAGGTAAAATGGACACTCAAACGTGTTATTCTAATTAGCGAGCGTAAAAATGGATTGATCAAGAAAAAATAATATCTAAATAAATTTAAAACTGGAAAAGTCAGAGGCACAGTCCATAGAGAATGAATTTTATATTTTGGGGAGAGATTCTTGCATTCTTGGGCCAGGATAAAAATTTAACACAAGCAACACATGATAATGAACACAGATTAATGTTTGGTCCTTGTCCCTTGAGCTCACCATTGAAGAATGTAAGTTTAATTACAACTCTTCTTTATTTGCATCTATTTGGTAGAGGAGATTCTCTTTGGTCAAGTAGTGAAGTGATTGAGTAGTACTAATCATTTCTTTCCAGAATCTTCAATAAATGTCTAATAGGAGTTGGCATGTACCCTGAGTACTTCTGTTCTAGAAAGTGACAAAGCTTCTTAAACTTTCCCCAGAGTAATTAGCATCAGTTAATTCAATACAGCCGTCTTTCCAGAATACCTCTCATTGCCTGTCATCTTTTCCCTTGGTCAAACTACTGTCTCCTACTTCAGTAGTAGGTTCTCCAGCAACCTGGACCTACATGATTCAAGTTAGATTTTTAACACGATGGCAGGACAAAAATACCACACATTATTGTACTTCATATTTTTATATTTTCCAACTCAGTGATATGCAGTACAGTCCTATGCTGGTGCTGGGAAGGGATAGCAATCACAGGGGAGCAACACTTGAGTTTTTAGTGTTGTGAAGATAAGATGCTTGATAAATTATATGAATTGCCTACATCTGCCTTTGATTTTGTTTTCAAATCAAGATATATTTATATTTATATGTTTATATATTGAATGCATGTATGTTAAATTTTAACTTTAAAATATGATTTATTAATTATATTTACTGTTAATGATCTTGAATATAAAGATGTCAAATAATTAAGATGAACTTTAATTCTGACCTTAGAAATTAAGTGAATCATGAACAAAATAAGAAATATAAATATGAAAATAAAATGCAAAATATTCATATATAACTCAAGTTAATGACAATAGAAAATATAATATTTTCATCCATCAAATTAAAAACAATATCTTTTAAATTTGACTGACTGATGTTGATGTGGATATAATGAAAGCAGTGGTCTTAGATATGGCTTACAGAAAAAACAATAAATATTGCATTTGTAGAGAGAAATTTGGCATTACAATTCATAAGCCTTAGAGGATCTCATGTTGTATCATCTGGTAACACTACTCTGATTAAAGCTACAGACAAATATTCATGAAGAATGTAGAACATATAATTTTAAGTAATAATGTGTAGTCTGTGTATTCAAAAAAAAGTATTTCTCTACAGGGAACAAAGGAAGAAAAAATGATAGACTCAGAAGAAATGGAGAAATGTACAAACAAAGTATCTCTTTTGTGTTAAGGAGAAAAACTAAGGTAGAAACAGGTGGAGTACTTTTAGGATCAAGTTCATAGAAAAAAACATGTAATTGGTACACTTGAGTCCCAGGAAAAAAGTAGTCTTTTATTCACACACCTAGTGTGATGTTAAAAGTGGTAGGTAGCCCAGAACTGAAAGTGCTATTAGTTAGTCATCAGAAACATGGCCCCAGCAGTCCAGGTCTTCTGGATACTTGAGAAGTTACAGGAGCACCTGGTGAGCCAAACTGCATGAACACAGAACCTTTCATTGAAACTTACCTCTCCTGGAAGTAAAGTTGTTAAGGAATGTTCCCCAATGTGCCACAAATGCACTTGTGTCTGAGGATTTGCATGAGTCCTACACCATTCACATGGATTTGACTTTGACCTCTAAAGAAAGACTTAGGTTTGAGTACTGGTTTTGATACTAAGCTGCTAATTAATATTTGGGTAAATTATTGGACCATTAAGCCTCAATGTCTTCATCTGTACAGTATGGATGTGTAGGTATATGTTTGTACATGCTCTATGAAAGTAAAATGTGTAACAATGATGGTGTTACAGGAGAGAGACAGATCTCTTATATCCCTCCTTGCTTGGGTTTTGTGTATGTTCTTTGGTTGGATTTAAGAACCTTGTTAATAAAGGGGTCATAGATATGAGAAAAAGATACAATCTTATTGTTTTTATATGTACATGAGTATCTTAGAGAGAAGTCTAAAGAAATGACTAAAGAATGGGGCTTTCAAAGCTTTTATCTTCAAAGCCAGTAGAAGATAAAGGCTATTTTAAGTTATTTATTAATTTTTCTGAGAGGATAGCTATTGCTTGAGTCATGGAAGGAAAGCCATGTCAGATAGCACTTTCAGAAGTTAAAAGACTTTCAGCTATTTCAGCTTGAATGGAATCTGCCATACAAATTCCCAGTCAGGCCCTACAGAGATATGAAAAGTGGCATTACAGTTTAAACATATTTTTCATGTCTGATTTGGCATAAGACTGTCAAAAGAGCACAACGGTTGTTTATCAACTCAAAATACTTGGACATTAATAAATCTTATGATGCATATTACTGGGTTCCACAAACCTATCATATAGTTTTTTACTGTAAATTTGTATGTTCCTTAGCTGGCTGTGCCTCTTAGTAATTCTACCTAAAGTGTATAGGAAGCAATCTTTGTGTTTACCTGCATGGTATGGTGAACAACAAGATGTGCCCACCTGTGTGCAAGTGTCAAACTGGAATTTTTACCCACATTATGCTTTGCCTAACAAGTTTTGCGTATGTTAACTTGAGCATCAAAGAGGGTATAATATACCCACACATATATTGTAAACTATGTGTTTTACCATAATGAAATATGGGTGTGTCTCACAGTAGTTGAGCCTGGGTCAAGATATATACAAGCTCCCCCAACCAACATGTGAGATTTATAGATGAAATGATCATTAGTAAATTTCTGTGCATTTAGAATTAGTTTTCTTTATAAAAGGTTATCTTTTGATTTTTCTTGTAGAAGTAGCCCAATTCAGTACAACAGCACATGGAAAACTAGATTTGTAAGTTTTGGAGGAAGTTGAAAGTGAATCACCAGATCATAAATATACATATGATAAAGATAATAATAATTTTGATACTGACCATGTGAGCCAAACTTCTTGATATGGTAAAGTGGAGAAAAAAAAAACACACCAACACAGAAGAAATGCAGAACTCCATGATTCAGATGATGAAGAAAACAGTAATGTGAATACACATTTGTCTAGTTGAAATGGTATAAAATGGTAATGCAACCAAATATGATGGCCCCAGTTTTAGAACTAGTTCTGAAAATGTAGGATCTTGGTAGAGGTGAAACCTATTGGATGGAATGCCAGCATTTTGCTTTCCGATGTTGAAGACTGTAAGAGAAGATATGCTAAAAGATGTTGTAAAATACACAAATACTGGAATACAAATAAGGCACCAGTAACCATATTCAAAAATGTATTTCTTTTGACACTTCACAAGCTAAACTGAAAGCATTTGTAAATCTGCTTTACTTACAAGGGCTTTCTCATGGCAATTGCAGAAATGTAAAAGACTTATGGAAAAGCTGTGAGTGTGGGCTTGACATCTGTAGAATAATAACACTGAGAGTATCTTGTTTCCTTTAAAATTGCCTTTAAAAACCACCTGCTAAGAAAGAAAGAAAAAGAACTGATAATCCAGATACTATCCAGTCATTGCTTGAGAGATTTTTAATTGTCAAGCAAATTATGCACCATCTGAATACATGATATTGATGAATATCTTTTAGCATTTGAAGGTCACTGTAGCTTCATGTAATATATGCAAAAAACCCTTGAAAATATGGTATAAAGATTTATGATCTTTTTATATGCAAAGACATTATGTTTTCAAATTAGAAATTTTTTCCTGGAACTCAGCCACCAGTTCCTTATTCATATAACAAACCAAATGATATCATGAACAGGCTTGTTACTCCCATCTCCCAAATTAATACATTTGACAATTGGTTTACTAGTTTCCAACTAATGTTACATTTCTAAGAGAGCATAAGTTGACCAGTGTAGGAATCATATGCAAGAACAAAGCAGAAACTCCAAATGACATACTCACAAGTGATATAAATAGGTCACAGATGTGTAAATATCGTATGTTTTCTCTGGTACAAGAAACTGAAGATGTAAATGTGTTCTAGAATGCATGAATGATAACATGAAATAGTAAATATTCAAAGGAAAATGGAGCTTAGAGGCAAATAGTTAGGAAAGAAAAAAATTGATGGTAAAAAAAAAGGAAACAATGCTTGTGCGTAGAGGGGCGGGGGAGGTCAGGTCAGTAGGGGAAGGGGAAAAATGAGAATTAAGTTGTGTCATTTACTGGCACAAATTCTCATTGTGGAGTTTAATTGTGATGTTTATATGTCATGTACCAATAAAATGTACCAATAAAATATTTAAAAAATATTGCAATTCCAAAACAGAAAATCGTATACACAATAATCGGTGCTCAGAAAGATATGACACTGGCCATGTATATGGCAAAGAAAAGCAAATTGCTGTTGCTGATGTCAACACTGAACCATGATGGGAATATTGATAAGGAAATTTCAGCAGAGTAGAAGCCTGAGATATAAACTTTCTGCAATAAAGCCAAAGGTAGAACAGGTAGATGTTGTCGATGAGTTATGCAGCAATGATGATGTCACTTGAAACGCAGAGTGTTGGCCAATATTTGCGTTTTACTTGATCCTGAACATGTGTGACATAAATAGTTCGATAATTTATAAAGAAAATAACAAGTAGGGCCGGAGGGTTAGCTCAGTGGTTCTGGTGCCTGCCTCGCAAGCGCAAGGTCCTGAGTTCGATCCCCAGTAACCACATACAATGCTGGGCGCGGAGACTCACGCCCACCAGCAATCAACCAGCAATGAGCACCACATACCACAGTGCTGGGTGAGGTGGCTCACTCCTGTAATCCCAGCACTCGGGAGGCAGAGACAGGAGGATTGCTGAGGTCGAGGCTTGCCTGGGCTACATAGTGAGCTCAGAGCTAGCCTGAACTACAAAGCGAGACCCTGTCTCAAAAGAACAACAACAACAACAACAAAAACAAATACAAAATACCATAGAGAGATTTTCCTTTAGGATTGGGACTGAACTCAAGAAATCATTTACAGCAGTAGAAAAACATACTGTTTCTGTCCTGGAACTAAGCAAAAAGAATTTTGGAGTACACTGGTAAGCTGGCAGGTGCGGGAACACAAAGACTTACTACGACAATAGGAAAGCCAAAAAGATGTAAACTGTGCTCTATGAGAAAGGCCAGGACAACAGAACACATGTGCTAGCAGTGTAAATAAGACTTGTATATGGAGCATGTCTTGTCATGTGTGTAGACTGCCTTGGGAGTGACAGTTAAGGCAAAGATTTTTTTCTGTGGTAGTTTCATTTGTATTTACACTATAGTTCACATCGTGATTTATTTGTGATGTTACCTCTGGCTTTTGCAAGCAAGCATACAGCTGATGTGAAAATACTGATGTCTCTTCTAAGTACTCATTGTGTATTTGATATTATATTTTATTGTTTTTAAAATTTTCTTATTACTCAGATGTACTAATTGAAGTAAAGATATGATTCTTTCATTGTAGTTCATATAAGAATTTATTTCTGATATTAGCTCCCAGGTTTTGTAAGCTGATGTAAAAATCTTGATAATTATTCTAAATGTGCAATACATATTAAGAATTTAATATTTTATGGATAATTTATGTTCCTGTTAACTGCACATTGCATAATATAATAAGAATTTCCTGACAAAGCAAGACCAGCAAGATGTCAAATATGTCCTACTAAAAAGCAAAGTACATGTGCTGTCAGTGTAAGCAACATGTGTGTATGGAACATACTGTCATCATGTGCAAAGACTACCTTAGTTGTGATAGTTGAAATAAAGTGTTGTTGATATTTTTACTGTAGTTCTATTGGGATTTATTTCTATTGTTTTTATAAAGACTGTACACAAAAAAGCTAGTTGATGTTGAAAGTTGTGATGCTTTTTTATGAACACTCAATAAATGGTAAAATTCCTGTTAAACATTCATTGTTTAACATAATAAAACTCAAAATTAAAATTAAGAATTCATCAATAGAAATGTTCTAAAGAATAAATGTTGGTGTGAGACACCCATGTTTCTGTGATTTTATGAAAAAATATGTTATGCTTCACTGGATAATCATGTAATTCATATTTCCTTTATATGATTGCACTTCAGATAGATCTGAATATTTGCATAGCATCTGAATATAACAAAATGAGAGCACTTTTTCAGAGTTCCTACAGTTTCTAACATTTGATTTTAAATCCAACCTACTGGTTGATTTATGTTCAGCTCTGTGCATTTCTAAAATTCTGTTTCTTTTATGATCGCACAATATCATATTCCAGTACCTAATGGGTTAGATACAATGACCATTGAAATGATAAAGTGCAGTTTCAAAAGAATGGCATATGTGTAAGTGCCCTTTCCTTTCTCAACTAAAAAGAACTGCTTCAGAATAGAAAATAGGAATATATTTTAAATCCCAGAAACTAGGAAGTCAGTATTCTAGGGAATAATAATTAAAGCTAAGAAGGTTATAATGCACCAAAGAATGGTTATATTGCTTATTTATGCAGTGAACTCAAAATAATGTGGTTCAAAATTCTATTGAAAATGTGATTGCTAATATTAGACATGACATAAATGAAGCTAAATTTTCATGGAGAAAGAAAATGGAATAACTCTATAAACTTGTGTAACTGGTTCAACTAAGAGTTGTACATATAATCTAAAAATGTATACAAACCAATATACTCATCATTCCACGCACTAAAATGTTAGTGGATTGCCAGAAAAGATTTGTTATTACTCCTGAGAAATGATGGTCATTTGTAGCAAAAAAAAAAAAAAAAAAAAAAAAAAAACCCAGAGAAGTTGTATGCAGATTCAAATGAAACTGGGCGTGTTCAGAGGGACATGGCCATGTGTGCAGTTTCTTCTCAGAGGGGTTAGTTTTTATTTTCAGAGTAAATGTCATGCTGGAATGTAACATGTTTTTAATTGCTTTACAAATATTACCCAAGTTTAGGGAATATAATGCATAGCTAATTGAAGGTTAATTTCACCAAAAAATTTAAATTATATTCTGCTGGGAAATATCCTAAAATTACAGTGTATTCCTATTTATGTATTTAAAGGTAATGTCTTGAATTTAGAAATTACACTATCTATAAAAAGAAGAGAAAGTGGTACTAACAGGCAGCCGGATACTTTCTGGGACAATCACCTGTTTTTGTGGGAGTTAGGGAGAAACTGCTCCCTTTTAAATGATTGTTAATTGCGCTTTTATATCTTCTTGTTTTGTTTGTTTCAAATAAAACCCTCCAGAGAAATTTACAGACTTGGTCAAAATCTATGTAAATCTGAATTTGTGCCACTGTTGGAGATAATGACGGCACTAAAGAAGAAATGGAGAATAAAATCTGGCTCTGGAAATGAAATTGGTTGGTGACACTTATTGAGAGAATTATTGAACAAAAACTGGAGAATTTTAGAGAAACTAATGCCCCCAAACCACTAACAAACAAAAAACAGAGAGAAAGACATGTAATAAAGCCATCCTGCAAAGCACATAGCTCTCTGCTTTGTCCTAAGTACTCAATAAATAAATTTCTAATATGTTGTCATGGTTGTTATTTAATAAACTGTTTCTTCCTTGTCTTCCTTATAAATGTTTGTCTCTATTGCTTAATGCTCATCAACATTTGAGCATTTTCACATATCATTTATGTAAGAAAAAAAGATACTTCTCATGCTACTTTTCTATCAAATTACAGTGAAACTCTACAAATTGCCTAAATTCATTTTTCCCCACTCACCTTCGATAGCAACTAAATTAGACCTTTTATTTCCTAAATTCAGAATACTGCTTTTACCGAGGCCATCAATAGAATCCTTTTGCCAAATCCAAAGCTCAGATTTTTGCTCATTTGATTGACAGCATCACCTGGCCAAGTGGGCTTCTAGGACAAGATATCCTCACACAATCGAGGGTCCTGTCAGTCTTCTTACGTAGTGTCCATTGCACCTCTCCACCTCCTGGCCCTCAAGGGCTGAGTCTTCAACATCCAGGCTGGGCCCTTAGATGGTTTTCTCTGTCTGCTTTTGCTTCATTGATAATCTCTTCTAGTTTCCATTGGCTTAGAAATCTATATACCTAATTTAGACCTCTCTCCTCAACTTCAGGCTAGCAGTTAATTGCTCACTTAATATGTTTCATGAGATATCCAAAGAACTTTTCAAATTTAATGGGTTTAATCTCTCTTCCAAACTGTCTTCTCAGTGGTCTTTCCTTTCACAGTAAATGACCATTAACACTCTGTCCTTCTATTGTCTTGTTATCTTCTTTTTAGCTCCAAATCATTCTTTTCCAGCCAGGCACAATTCTAGCATCTCTTGGAAGAATTAGTTGCTTCCTACCTTATCTTTCTGCACTTGCCTCTATATAATATTGGAGCTAAAATAATCCTTTTAAATCATGTCAGCTCATCTTCCTTTTTCAGAAAAATTCACAGTATTCACAATATTCCATCAGCTTTGCCTGCAGTTCCTTCTTCCAGATCATTCTTCTCTTCTGACTCTATCCTCCTCTGCTATGGCCACACTGTACTTCACAATTTTCCACCACACACCATAGAAGAGATGGCATCCAGGTTTCGATGTAATGCTTCCAAGGATGACTATTACACCTAAATGGTTTCTTATACCCTGCATGACCTTTGGAGATCTCAGTAGATATCAGTGGACATGCAGTGGGGAGAGAGGCAGTGAAGGCCTGCATTAGATTCTGGATAATTTACATGTAGGGAAGTAGTAAACTTTAATAGCAGTAATGGAGAGCTGGACAACATTTTATTATCATCCTACTCTGGCAATTCTAAATGGTGACAATAAAGATGTATTTTTCCTTGCTGGGGCAAATCTCCACCGCTGCACATGCTGTCTTGGTATGTCAGTGCTCTGAATTTCTTTCTCTTACCTTAGCATTGGTGTAACTGAGTGTAGAGTGATTTTTCTATAAATATTTGTGAACTAAATTTAAGCCTCACTAAGTGTTTGATCTATAGCAACAACTTTATTGGATTTCTTTTTCTATTATTTTCTCAAAAATTTTCCATTTTTTCAATCTTTCCACAAAGTTTCAGCAACAGTTCCATGTTCAGAGCTGCATTTTATTTTCCATTTCTTCTCTAGTATTGTCATTATCTTCAATAGTAACACAAATTGCTTCAAATTTTCATAGTCATGTTTTCCCTTTTATCTGTATCAAACCTCAGCTGCACTGCAGGAAACTTTTTTCTTTCAGTTAGCAATATGTGGCCTACTTACTGAAAGAGACTACTCTGTTTTCATACTATTTATTATCAAAAACAGCTCAGCCTCAGATCCTTAAATTATTGAATAAAATAAGACAAAATGATCATTATATATTAGATATTCTTCAAAGCACTTTTCAGACACATAGAAACCTCATAGCTAACTCCATCAGGTAAGTTTTTTTTTTTTTTTTTTTTTTTGAGACAGGATCTAGCTTTGTATTTCAGGCTGACCCTGAGCTCACTATGTAGCACAGGCAAGCCTCAAACTCAGCAATCTTCCTGTCTTTGCCTCCCATGTGAGGTAAGTATTTTTATTACATTCCATTAACAGCTGATACAACAAAACAAAGTTACCTCTTTACATCTTTTTTAAAAAATTTTAAACATTTGTATTATGAAGTTGTAGTACATAATGTAGTACACATTCCTTATGGGGAGTTAATATTTGTACATTAGACATGTTACTTTTTATTATCCCCTTTCTTATTCTCTCTTCCTCTATTGATCTCTCCTGTATGACAAAGCATGCGATATTTAAGTGTGACTATCTGATTTATTTCACTAGACACTAAGGATGTCTCAAGGTGAATGTTTTTTCCTAAAAATGACTCATTTATTCTTCTTTATGGCAGTGTAGTACTTCACTGTGTATAAATATCACATTTTCTTAATCCATTTATATATTGATGCACAGGCTGTTTCCAAGATTTAGCTGTCAGGAGTTTTGCTTCTATAAACATAAATTTGGAAGTATGATTGTAATAAAGTGTTTTAAGTGCTTTCAGGATAATATCTAGAGTGGGACTCGCTGGTTGGAATGGAATTTCTAGTCTTCATCTTTTGAGGAATTTTTGTACTGATTGTCCATATTGACATCATTTTGATTTCTGTACTAGTTTATGTTACCACCAGCAATATAAAAGGGTTCATTTTTTCATGTGCCCTGCCAATGTGTGTTATTTGATTTCTTGGTGAAAGTCATTTTTTTTTTGGAATGGATGGAAGCTCAGTGTTGCTTTCATTTGCACATCTATAGTGGCCAAAGGTGTTAAACATTTTTTCATGTATTGATTGGCCATCTGTATTTCTTCCTCTGAGAAATATCTGCTCATTTCAGTTGTCCATTTTTTTCTGGGTCCTTTATTTTGGGAGGAGTCTAATGTTTTGTGTTTTATGTATTCTGGATATTAGTTGTCTTTTCAAGGACTAGCTGGAAAAATGTTTCCCCATTCTTCAGCTGTCTCTTCACTCTGTTCATTGTTTCCTTCAGTGTGGAGAAACTTTTTCACTTGATATGATCATATCATGTTTGCTACTTTTGGGAGAGTGGTATTTTGGTTCATGAAATTAATTCTTATAATTCTGGCCATAAATAGAATTGGACAAGAACTGAATCAAACTCAGTGGTGAGGGTCAATGTGGATCTTATGAGTAAATTTGATTTGGTTCTCATCCAATTCTGTTCATGACCAGAATCATGTCAGAATGAAGTTCATGAACTGAAGTAACACTTTATTATTTCTTGTGCAATTGGGTTCTATTCTGGAAGTATTCACCTATGCTAGTATCTGTCAGTTTATCTGTTTTATTTCAAAGCAGACTGCTTTAACTTCAGATCTTTTGACCTATCCTAATACTAGTTCAGTATATGGTGATATGGGTCTAGGTTCAACCTTCTGCATTTGGATGGTCAGTTTTCACAACACCATTTGTTAAAGAGGCTGTCTTTCTTTCAGCATAATTTCTTGGCATTTTTGTCAAAGATTAGCTAGCTGAAGGTACCTAGAGTTGTTTCTGCATCACCTGTTTTGTTCCATCGATACACATATCTCTTTTTGCCTCGCTTGTGCTGTTTTTATCACTATAATCTGTAGTTAATTAGAAGTCTGCAACCCATGATGCCTTGCGTTTTGCTCTTCTTGCTCAGTATTGCCTTTAGCTTTTCTAGGTCTCTTCTGGTTCCATATGAATTTTAGTATTGCTTTTCTACTTCTGAGAAGAATTCACATTTTTATTTCCTAATTTTTGAGTCAAAGAGATATGAAACTTAGGAGGTTAGATATTTTGACAGTATTGATTCCGCTTATCAAGGAATATGGAATATCTTTCCATTTTTTGATTTCTTCTACATTTTCCATTTTCAGAATATAGCTTTTTTTTTTTTTGAGACAGGGTCTTGCTTTGTAGTTCAGGCTGGCTCTGAGCTCACTATGAAGCCCAGGCAAGCCTCGAACTCAGCAATCCTCCTGCCTCTGCCTCCCGAGTGCTGGGATTACAGGTGTGAGCCACCACGCCTGGCAGAATATAGTTTTTATTAGAGGTCTTTCATTTCCTTCATGAGGTTCATTCCTAAGATTTAATTTTTCTCAGTGCTACTGTGAATGATATTGTTTCTCTAGTTTCTTCTCAGTAAAGTCATTACTATTATACAGGAATACTCCTGATTTTCATTCACCAATTTTGTATGTTTTTAAATTTGGTTATTAATTCTAGTCGTTTTTTGACGAGGTCTTGTAGGTCAGGGTCACGTCATTGGCAAATAATGATAAGTTGATTTCTTCCTTGCCTAAATACACTTTTTATTTCTTTTCTTGACAGATTTATTTGAATAATGTTTTGAGAACTATACTAAACACAAATGGAAATAGCAGACATCTCTACCTTCTTCCTGACTTTAGAGAGAAAACTAGCAGCTCCTCCCATTGAATATGAGGCTGGTATTTGCTTCCTCATAAATAGCTTTTATCAGATTGAGATAAGGTATTTCTATATAAATTTTTTCTTCAGAATTTTTGGTGCTGGATATTCACAAAGGACATTTCTGCATTAGTTGAGATGGGAAATTTGCCATAATTCTAATGAATTAGCTTCATATTTGGCTCACTGTTTTTCTCTAATAGCTTTTAAGATTCTGTCCCTGTGTTGGATTTCTGGATTTTCATTATGGTGTCCAATGGAGGTGCTCTCTTTTGGTTGAGGCTATTTGCAATTCTATATGCTTTATTTCTCTGCATATTTGATACTTTCCTTATACTTGGAAAGTACTTTTTTGCCATTGGGAAACTTGAAAAGCTTTTCACCTATGTTTTTGTAAACAGTGTTAGTACCATTTCTGCTAACATCTAGGTTTTGACTAATTCCAGTTAACCTTAGTCTTCTTTGAGTCATCTAGAGCTGTTGGATCAATTTTTCATGTTCTCTTGTCTTTAAGGTATCATTAAATAATTGGTCTCTGATAGTAGTGCTACCTTCTGACACTCCATCCTCATATTGCTTATTTCTTCCTAAGAATCACACAAAGAAGTAGAAGAATATTTGCAAAACTGGATTATGATAACAGAAGAGAATAAATAAAGAAGAAGATTAAAGGAAACAGCTGATAAACGTCTCAGGAATTCTCTGTCTAGGCCACTCCCTGTCTGTGATAGTCTCTCCTGGCTATGCCCTACCCACTCACTATAAGAGAGTTATGCCGTGGCCCCCGAAGTGAAGATGCTTTTCAGTTGTTCTGAGTTCGAGATTTAAGTAGTTGATCCTTTTCCAAAATGATGGCTGACTGAACTCTCTGGCAATACATCAGGCACCACCCTGGGTTTTCTTTCCTACTGTTGCTGTCTGTGTAAAAGGATTTGCCTTAGAGAAAACCACTGCACTGCTTTTCAGTTCACAATAGCTATAGGCTCCTTCTGGGCCTGGGCCCCAGGTCTGGCCTGCTGTTTTTTTTCTTCTGGGGCTTCCAGCTTTGATCATTTACCTTGGTTCTGTGACAGATTCTCAGGGGCCAGATAAGTTTCCAAAATGCTTCATTTTATTTTTATGCATAGTGGCTCACATCACTAACTTTAGTTTCTAATTTTTCTTTCTGGTCCTTCTAGATTTCCAGAAATCAATTTCTTCATTTTCTTTCCACCAAGTCGTTTTCCAGGTATCTGGATTCTGAAACATGCAGAGTCTGAATTTGACTGTTGATCACAGGTCTGCCTTTTCTTCTCTCCATTTCTTAATGAGAGATGAATGATAAAGCCATTGTTTGAAGCCAAAGTCACTTCAGTCTACAGGAATTTGTGTCTGGTGTTTTATATATGTTATTCAATCTTGTTTTCAAAGAACTTCTTGCTGTTAGTTTTATTGGTATCATTTTATAGGGGAAAACCACGGCTTGGAGTAGCAAAGTGGTGTATCCACATTCGTGCATTAGTCAGTGGTGAGGAAGGGGGGTGAGCGCAGAGCGTTCCCCATATGGATCCACACCAGCTCATGGCACTATGTGTTTATCGGGCTGACACCACAACTCTGAAGACAGCACAGAGACGGTCGTACTTTTTTTTTTTTTTGGTTGGGGGGAGAGCCTCCCTTCCATTTCCTCCTTTTCAATTCAAAACAAAAGCTCACACACTAAGGTTCCTTTCTTTTGCAACCACACCAGTTAAGGTTATGACTGGCCCATACATATTTTCTCCCTGAATTTCCTAGTCAGCATAAAGGCTATTTTAATAGAAAAAGAAAAGAGGATTTAGAAATATTTCATGCTTGTATTTCTTGATCACATTAGCCTGGTCACTGGTACGGACATACGATTTTGCACACCTGTCTCTTTAAATAATGTTTGTCTCCTATCTTTTTCTGGCTAAAATTCTGAAAGCGAGCAAACATTTCATTTTATTTTCTGTGAATTAAAAGTTATATTCTTAGTTTGTTAAAAAAATATAGGACTTAAAAACTCACGTCTCACCCCTTACACTTGTTGTCTGGCTCAAGTTTTCATTTTCCGATCAATTGTTCCTACATCTGTTAGGCACAACCTTGAATTTTTTTCTTGTGTTTATGGAATGCTTGTAATATTACTTTGGATTAAATATAGGCACAAATAGTCAAATATATGGACAAATACTCATACTTGTGTGTGTGTGTGTGTGTGTGTGTGTGTGTGTGCCACTGAGACAGGAGAAGAGCTGAAAAGATCAGGGGTATCAGCAAAAGTGTGAATGACATAGGCAAGAACTGTTTTTCAAAAAGGGCTTAAGACTCAGGCAATAAAAGGGCCTGTTGGTTTATGTTTTTCCCTATTCTTGCTACAATCATTGTCTCAGGAATGAATTCATATTCTGCATCATTTTCGGTTACCTTTATAGTCTTTCTTATAAGAATGAGGAATGAAAATTTTAATGCCTCATATATTCTATGAATTACTGTAGATGACTAGACTGCACTACTTTGATCTTTCCTATATTCTGTGGTTTGATTGGATCGTGATGTGAATAGAAAACAGCACAAAACAAATCAGTTTCTCAGAGAACGATTTTAACAAGAAAAAGGGAAAAAGGTACCTCAGCCCACTTTAGAATATTACATGTGTGGCAGAGAGAGTCCAGATAACTGCTCGTGTGTCCAACACAAAACGATCTCTGTCTGTCTGGTTGCTACACATTGTGACCTGAGAATTTATTACTAAAAATGGTGATCAAGCTTTGGAACAAATAACAATCTATTATCATTTAGATTTATGTTTGTGTTTTCCCTGAGCCTTAGCATAACACATTGTAGGTATGTGGTACACACAAAATGTGCAAATGAATGAATGAATTCAGCATTAGTATGCTGAGCTAAATGCACAGAGCAGATGAATTTCCCACTTCTATGCATGTTTCTTTAATGCAAATAGACTCATAGTCAGGAAATTGAAGGATCGTGTTGTTATAATGGAGAAATTGTGTTGGCTTATAGGAATTATTTGGCAGGACTTGAATGATTTGTATAACCAAATAGTACCAGCCAACCACTACATATACCAGCACAGCAGTACTTAGCACATAGGAGCAGGAGCACCCCGTGCTCATGATGTCTCTGGGACATTTCTTTTTCATTCAGTTTAATCATTGTTATGTTCTGTAGTACAAGGTAGTAAAGGTTTTCAGATACAAGACCTTTTCACTACAACTCCTCTTCCACTCCACTTAATCAAGGTATCAATACTTTTATTTAAAAGCAAAGTCTAAACTTGTTGTATTTCTTTTAATTAGAAATCAATGTCTTTTTCTGATTTCCTTTTATTAGTGCTTTATTTACTGAACAACACAGTTTTGAGAATCTTCCCCTTCACCCCCCAATACTTATTTTTAGTGTATAATTTTGAATTTTTCCTCAGGAATGCACATATTTCATTATAATGGAAAAGCTTATGTTGGTCACTAAAACAATGAAAAATTGAGGTAAAATGTTAGCCAAGCAGAGATGAGAAATAGTTTGATGTGTGTAGTTATTTTGAAAAATAAAAGCAAGAGCATCAGAGCTATATAAGATTTTGAGGATCACATTTTCCTACTCATTCCTTTTATAGACAGGAAAATGTCACCCCGAATCTGCAAGTGAATCTTCACTTGGCTCCCACACTTTTTGGTACACTTTTCAAGCCTGGTGAAACTGAGCTTCATTCTGGTGCTGTCGGTATCTCTTGTGAGCCTTGTATCATGTTTCTTCGATGCAAATAGGCTCATAGGTGTTTTCCTGGGTGAAGCAAAGACTTTTTTCTTTGCACTCTAAGATTAATAAGCTTCTCAGCTTGCCTGGACCATTTCAATATGTACACGTCTCCTTTGTCGGTAATTTTCAATGGAGCATCTCTTAAAGTGATGTGGTTCGGGAGATACACCGCATGGCTCTCATGGTTGGGAGGCACCATCAGTTCTTCAGAAATCGCATGTGCCTTTCCCTCTTTCTTTGTATATTCAAATCCTTCCCACTCGTTGGGACAACGCTTTAACTTCAGCTTGCCACACAAAGTCTTTCCACAATTATCCACTGAGGAGTTACTGTCAATGTCTAAATTTCCTGCTGTGCTGTGTTGAACTTTATGTCCCATATTTCATTGTTTCTTAGAGGGCGAGCAATGCACTCAGCAAGGAACTTCTCTTTGGTATGCCAAATCTTCTCTAACGTTTGAGGGTGCTTTTCATGGGTGATGCTTGTAATGCAACAGTTCAGTGCATCTTGCTCCAATTCCAACCTACTTGGCCCCTTGAAATGGACATTATGCACATCCTTCCATGACAGTTATGAACCATATGTAGGAGGGAGGCACCAATGAGGCAAGACTGAGTTTATTTTTGTGTCCTTTCTCCACCCTCACTACCTGGCCATTCATATGGCCACTCTCCTCCACACAAATCATGGAATTTGATTAATACTTTTGGAATAAATGACCTGAAAGTTTCCTGTAGGCATCTGAAGGAAGCTGAGAGAAAATGAAGATGCTGAAATTGAACTGGGAAAATTGTCTCTAACTTTTTAGCACTGTTTGCCCCCTCTACACTTTTATCTTTAGGACACACAAGTAGCTAAGAACAGGTGGCAGTCCTGGAAGAAGATGGGACTGTCCCCACACCTTCCAAGCCAAATCTTGAGGTGTTACCTTTGACAAAGTCTCACACCTGCCCCATTGAACAGAAAAGCCAGTGTTGTGATCATTGTATTTCTACTGCTATGAAGAGTAATTATAATAATACTTTCTTAGGATTCAAAGGCTTTTCTAAGTTTTTTTTTTTTAAATTGGGGTTAAATAACTGAATCGTTACAAGACAACAACATAGTAAATGTAAATGTGTTATCAACATTTCCTTTTATTAGAGGGAACAAATGAGGCTTAGAAATGTTAAATCAGCTACCCAAATTCAGACAGAAAGTGAAGTGTACTCAGGTCAAAGTTGGACAGTCTGACTTTGTCGTGCTCTGTCAACACACGAAGTGCCATCTCCTCAGGCTGCACCTCTCCTCCTGAGCCTCACAGTCAGAGTACAGTGTGTGCTGACTCTGGAAAACTGCTTCCAGTCTTCCGGCCTTCACACTTACAGCACAGTCGTGTTTCATATGCGTAACTATGCATTTTCTATCCTCTTCAGGGAATTTGATGACACTTATTTATGTTTGAGCTTAGAGAAGTGAATGTGGTGGGTCGGTGCTCTCTCTCTCTCTCTCTCTCTCTCTCTCTCTCTCTCTCTCTCTCTCTCTCTCTCTCTCTCACACACACACACACACACACCTTTATAGGCAAATAAAATGTAGTCTACAGAGACACAAAATATGAAGAGGTAAAATGCACTGGTCCTGCAGTGCCAAATTTTGTGCCTTAAAATCTCAGCTCTATTCCTTACTAGCGGTGTGTCTTCCTGTGCTTTGTCATCAGATAGCAAAAACATGGGCGATATTAACATTTGCTTTGGAGGATTGTTTTAGGCAGCTTCCTGAGACACTACCCCAAATACAACCTGACCTCATGTCAAAAAGGCTCGCATCAGCATCAGTTGTTGTGACTTTAATGGTGATGTTCACAAACAGATTCTTAGAGCAGAACATGTAAATGTCGTTAGTTTTTACTACAGCTGGAGAAATCTAACTGTTCAGCAAAAATTTTTTCGACTGGGTGCTGCATGCGGTTCCCCTCTTGCTTGAGCATGGATCAGGACCACAGGGACCCACCCCTGGTGTCTAATTCCCCTGATTGGTGATATTAGCCAAATGATTTATTTCCTTCTCCCTGTTGTCTTGTACACTAAATGAAAGAAGAATAGAAATTTACATCTATCAGAATCCTTAGGAAAATGCATAAATACATAAAGGGTAGGGTTTTTTGTGATAAAGCAAAGAGAGTAGATTTTCCCTGAGTTAACCAATATGATCTTCCTCCTCTCATGAGGCAAAATCTTCCAAGACCATTTTACTTCAGTTTTCTTGGGAAAAAAGACAAGTGATATTTTGAGGAATATAATTTGAGAACAAAACAAGTCCTTCCATTCATTACAAAGGGAAACGTGGAGCTATTTTCCCTCTGTGACATTCAATTCTTAAAAGCAAGAATTCTGTTTTATTGACTTTTTATAATCAAGATGATGTGACTTTTACAGGATGAATATTTCATTCTTTTACTAACTAATTTACTCTGATAATGTGAGAAGATGCTTTATTGTGTGAACAATATACCTTGGGGAATTAAGATTGGAAATAATAGCCAGAATAAAGTTATTATAGTTGGAAACATAGTAGGAGTAAAATCTTAAATAAAAATTTGTAACCACAGGGTATAGGAAATTTCCTTTTTGTAGTGATGGGGTTTTGCTTTTATTAGTTCTTTGTTAAAGAGCTGCTCTATTTTTGCCAGAAATTTTTGGGGACTCCCGCAGTTAGTTAGTTTTTGTAATCTTTACTTCTATTACTCTTGCGTTTCTTCATTTTATACAAAACTAAATTAGGGAGTCCTCTCACAAGCTCAGTGGAGATTTGTATCTAGGCCTAAAGAAGGAGACCCCAAGGACCTATATCTGCTCTATATGACCCATTAGATTATAAACATACCCCAAGTAGGAGTCTTCCAAAAGAGTCTCTGGGTCAAAATCAAGTGGCTGGGTGGCAGAAGATGACACTTGTCACAGTCAATATTTACATTTTCTAAGATCCAGGCAGGAGAGAATTCTGTAATTACCAGAAATAGCTTTGTCATGTCTACATATACAGTATATTAATCACAGCTGCAGCCGGCTGTTAAGGATGACTTCCACCATCCTTACTCTATTTCTAGGATATTCAGTCCTCTTTGTGGTTTCTTCCTTTGCTTCTTAATTTCTAGATAATTAAATTAGGAAAAAAAGTGATTATACTTCTCACATAAGCCACACACTTTTTTAAGCATTTTGAAGACAGCATTTCTAATGCTCATGTAGTAGGATTGACTGATTGAAGGATTGATTTTTAACTTTTTTGGCACATGTCTGGAGTACATAATGATCATATTCATTGTAAGAAATTATTATATGTACATAGCACATTTCAGTCCCCTTCTTTTTTCCTTTTCCTCCAGTCCTCTTTTATGGATTGACTGATTGAGGAGATGGTTGAGCTAGAAGTTGGACTTTCTTTCAGGTGGTCTGGGTTCAGGCCTAACTTACCATACAAATTTATTTGGTACACATTCTAGGATAGGCATTCGCACAATTCTCCTTCCTATTATCTCTTGAAACTCTGGCATGGAGATTTCATTTTTTTCCTAGTTATTATAAAAACCTGCCCTTAATTTGTATTTTCTGTTTTCTAGTTCCTCCTTATTAAAATGCTTGCTTGATATTTTTATTTGTCTGTTTCAGATATCTTAATTTCTCCCATATCTCTTCCCTGCCCTGTCAACCTCCTCTCTTCCGAGGAATGGCACCAGCCCCCTACTTGGTGTTAGGCTTGAATCCTCCTCCTCACTCAACACATTAAGTCCTTTAGTAGGTATTGGCCATCTATCTTCCAGAAATGTATCGAGTTACTTGTTGATTAAGAGCAAGACCAAGAACATCTTCTTGAACACAACCTTAGTCTGGACTCCATTTGTTTTCATCTAAAGTTGCCTAACAACTTTGTTTTTACTATTGCTTCTTCTTAATTCATTGTCCACTGAAAAGGGGCATCTTAAAATGTGAAGTTTCTCATTCTTATTTAAGATGAATGACATAGTGCTTAAATAGCTTGTCTAAATTTAAAATAATAGCCGAACCTTTGCCATGATATGCTGAAGACCTAGGTGACCTGATCTCTCTATATTTCTTTTAATGTTTCCTATTAAGACTCTGAACTATTTTATTTCTAATGCAATTTTTTATAAAGTCTACCTTCCTGTTTAGATGTCTGAGGGCAGAAACAATGTTAGTTCCATTTATTATCAGATCTTTGACACACGATAAGTACACAAAAATCCTTTGTAAAAATGTAAGAATCACTTTCTGTTCTATTTTTCCTGAACATTCTCTACTTGAGCCTAATGCTCTATTGTGTTCTACTCTGTTCTTTTCTTTCTGGAAATTATTACCATTTTTTTTTTCATTTTTAAAGAATATGAGAAGTCTTCAAATACTTCCTCCTCTTTGACTTCCCTATTTAAATTTTTAAGTATTTCTCTGCCCATAACTTTGCTTCTGCTTTTGTATAAAAGGTGATTCTTTTTAAATGACTTACTAGCTTCCCATAGACATTTTTAGTTCCCTTCATTTCAGGTCCTGGCTCCTCAATCTATCCTCCCTTCCCATAATCATTGCTATTTTCCCTTCTGCACTGATGACCTCCCTCTGTCCCTACTTATTCAGGCACCCTGTATGCTTGGACGCCTCCTCAGGCTAACATCTTACTCCTACTTTTGCCTTCTTCTCAATACTTGGATGTGCTGCTGCACCCACTTCCTCCCATCTTTATTTCTCCGGAAGCATGGCACGGCGGGCCCGGGGCTGCTGGGTCCGGTCCGTCCGCCGCAAGTTCCCCAGTCCGCTGGACTCACGGCATGGCGGGCCCGGGGCTGCTGGGTCCGGTCCGTCCACCGTAAGTTCCCCGGTCCGCTGGGCTCACGGCACGGCGGGCCCGGGGCTGCTGGGTCCGGTCCGTCCGCCGTAAGTTCCCCAGTCCGCTGGACTCACGGCATGGCGGGCCCGGGGCCGCTGGGTCCGGTCCATCCGCCGTAAGTTCCCCAGTCCGCTGGGCTCACGGCACGGCGGGCCCGGGGCTGCTGGGTCCGGTCCGTCCGCCGCAAGTTCCCCAGTCCCCCTCCCATCTTTATTTCCTTAGAGCCATGGAAGATAAATAAGTTTTCTTCGTTAAACTTTTTTATGTCACTAATAATTTCCTAGTAGTTAAATTCAGTTAAATCTCTGAACAAAAACATGTTCATGGATGACTGCAACTTGCTTTTTGAATCTTTCTAATTTTGATGGTCAGTATTATAAGTTAGTCTGCTTCTTGCTCTTTTTCTAGTTTCATACTCAATTGTTTTATGACTTGTAATTTTTCATTGCTATCTATGAGTGAATGATCTTTCATAAGTATATCTTAGTGATCGTATTTTCTCTTGGTAGAGTATTGCTCCCTCAAAACCCATTTCCTTCTAACAGAGCTTGAACTTATCTTCTCTCTCACTCAGTTTCCCAACTTCCTGTTTTTACCTATCTTGTCTTAATCTTTACAAAACTCAAACACAAGATTTCAATTAGTCTTTTGTTGCTACTCTCTCCTTCCTAGTAGTTCCCAGATGGTATCATGTAACTCAGCACATAATAGACAGTGAATGAATACTTGTTGATTGAACAAATGAGAACGCCATGTCATCTCATCTGCAGTTAGTATGACAAATCATTATAGTGTCTGCCATCTTCCCAGTCAAGTTCCTGTACAACTGATTTCTCACAACATCTACCTTACAACATCTTTTCATTTTCAATGTTTAGACAAGTGCAAGGGTGGCAAGCTGGTTTCATCATTTGGTCAATCAACTGACTTGCAATTGCTCTCTCTACAGAATTGACTGAAGGAGGATTCTGAGGGCCCAAGAAATAATTTGACAATTGTTTAATGAGACCTTCAATAGGTCTGAGGAGAAGAAATTTGAGACAGATCTACAATGTGTGATAACTTTGTTCATCACTGTCCTACAGGATAAATACTTGCATTGTGAACCTGGTACAAGGAAAAAAATCAAAGCCTAAGTGTTTTCCTTATGGCCCATGACTCATACTTTCCATCAACATCTCTGCTTATTTATAGTTCCAGTATTTTAATTCAGCAAAATTTCTTGCTAATTAGTCTCCCAATGTCTCAGGCTATAGTTGCATATAATGTTCCTCCAACTTAGAAATTTTGCTTGAAGATAATCTTGCCACCTTTTGTATTTTCATTTTAAATACATTTATTATCATAAGGTCTTCCCAGAATATTTCAGTTCATATCTCTGTCTTCTGAAGTTCTGCAACAAAATTTATATGAACTGTCAATTTATACTTTGAGCATATACTACCTAGGGATATATCTTTTGAACAGACTCATTGCTAAGTTCTTATGTATCAGTTTTCTTGTTCTATCATCAGTTATATTTTTAAGGACATATACATACTTGTCATTTAGGAAATGTGTTTGTACTCAACTGTTTTATGCATTAATCTCCTGGACTGTTGGGCTGTTTACCCAATATATTGCCTTTCACACAGGATGTACTCATGATCAAAATTGACTTTAATTCAGATTTTTCCATTAAATATTTTTTATTCTGTATGTTATGATTCATTTATGTCACTCCATTTAGTCCATGTAAAAATACTTATGGAGCATTAGTATCAAATATCTAAACTTTGGGAAAGCTGTGAGGTTTAAAAACAATGAAGTTAAGAAACTTGTTCAGAGTGATATTAATAGTATTAGATAGATATTAGTTCAAACTGACATAGTAAGACTAAAAAATGGACAGGATGGAATGCCTCATTCTAAAAACCCATCGAATGCTAAGTATATATGGCTATTGGCAATTGTAACAAAATACTACCACAGCTTCTGGATATAAAACAAACATTTCAAATGTTAATACATCTGTTAGGAGAATGAAGCCATCAACCTGTCACATAGCTGCTTGTAGAAGGCGAGGTGTGGATTAGGACTTAACTTTTTTCAGCGATAATTGTTCTGCTTTCTCATTATCTTGAGTTCAGGGAGGGCTAAACAACTCTTGCATCCTCAATTCTAATAGTCTCAGTTCGGATCTAGGAGAACATATAGAAGGCAACTGGGTTCTTTGAAAATACACAGGCTCCTGAAGCTATTCAGAATGCCCTTTCTTTTCAAATAATTTCAGGATGTCTGTGCTGCACTGAAAACCATTGCAAGACCTTGAGAAGGAAGATGGTCATGAACAGGAGAAGTGAGCCAAAGGTAGCCTCAGGAGGTCAGGCCCTTAAGTGCTTGAGGAAGGTATAACTTAACTGCAGCCGCCCATATTCCCACTAGGGGGCGCCAAAATGATGCTCTGTTTTCCTTTATTTCTCATGGCGAGATTATTCTACAGTGGGATGAAAAGAATTCTGTATGTAATTATTTTAGTATGAGGACAAGTTGGTAATGGTTTATATTTATCATTCACTCACACAGCCTGCTTGTAATGTTTGCAATCTCTCTATTAATGAACTAGAAATTGGCTGCTTCCAGCAGGAAGAGGTAATGCCCTGATGGATAGGGCACTAGGCCAGAAGTCAAGAGACTCAGCAGCCAGAACAGGATCAGAGTTACAAGGGACTTCGGAGGTTATAATTTGACCTTCTGTTAATTCATAAAACCCCTCTACATTGCCCCTGACAAGCGACCATCCATTTCCAGTTCAGAGGGACCACTGGGTAATTGTGTGACGAGGCAAACCACTTAGCTAGTACATTATAGGATCACAGGATGACTGAGCAGGGAAGAACCTTGGGAGTGAGGTAGGCAGCCCCTGGTCTCTGCGATGAGGCCACGAGGTCAAGTGACTTCCCTCTGCAGGTTAGCAGTGCAGCTAGAGCTAAGTGACCTGATGGGCCCGGCAGAAGGATCCTCCACCACAATTTTTCTGTTGCTTAAATGAAAGAAGCAACAACTATTTCCTGGATGGCAGCACTTCAGAAAAACACTGCAACGTGAGGATGCTGCCATTGAAAATTCTGATCATGGAGTTACAGCAAGCTGTTGAAGTGGAGAGGGAGGCGGCATTGGGTGGAGGTACAGCTAGAATTTAATGCAAATCAAGCAGCACATCCTGGTCTCAGATGGAGTTATGCACAAAAATAACATCGTTTTCTTAAGCACCACGGACAGGAAGGCTCCTGGCAGTGACCATTTGATTCAGCAAGAAATATTTATCTTTCCAGTGATCTTGACTTGCCTTCAAGCTTAGTAGAGTTCACTGGTTAATCTAAACTATTCAGATTTTACTTTTTAGTCCATTTTTGCCAGGCTTATCTCTAAGATGTAAGTAACTTTTAAAATACACATATCTCCTCTTTAAATTGTGATACTTTCAGCCCAAGCTCCTTATTTGAACAGCTTGAGGGCTAATTTGAATCACACTTCACTTGTGGGTGCTCAGAACGTGTGTGGTTTCTTAAGGAGTTGCTTTACATAGATTTTAAAGATGTTTTAAAATGAAATACCTCAAAATTCCCTAAAATGCATATGGTTTAATCTAGGAAAGGACAATTGAAGCCTTCATTAAAATAGATTTATTCCAATTTCATTTGTGAAAGTAAATATTCTTGAGATAACTCAGTGTGTGCCTATCCAGATTGTAGCATTTCCCTACTTTCTAAAGTAAGTGCTGGTAAACGTGAGTCTTGGCCCTGTATTGGCATATATTAAAAGGCTTAGTCATCATTATTGTAAACAACCCAGAATCAAGTCAGGTTTCATTGGAGCTTAGAGGAAACTTCCACTTTTTCTTCTTCTTCTACCTCTTCTTCCTCTTCTTCTTTCCTCCTCCTCCTCCTCTCCTTCTTCTTCTTCTTCTTCTTCTTCTTCTTCTTCTTCTTCTTCTTCTTCTTCTTCTTCTTCTTCTTCTTCTTCTTCTTCTTCTTCTTCTTCTTCTTCTTCTTCTTCTTCTTCTTCTTCTTCTTCTTCTTCTTCTTCCTCTTCTTCTTCCTTCTTCCTTCCTCCTCCTCCTCCTCCTTCTTCTTCTTTCTTCTTCTTCCTTCTTCTCTTTTTTTCATTGCCATTTTTTCCTTTACATCTTCTGGCTATTTTCTCTCTCTGTTTTTCTATCTCAGCCTTTGACTAGAGCATACATTTCTGTACAAAATGCTAACATTCTCTGTCTTAAAGGGTCTGTATCAGGCCTTTGTATAATAGGAAGAAAATATACTCACTACATAGGAAGCAATTTATCTTAGTGTGTCATTTAATACTTGAAAAACTTTATGAAATTTAGATCCATTTATGTATTCAGAAAAAAAGCTGAAAAACATTCATCTTTTTTTTTTTTTTTTTTTTTTTTTGAGACAGGGTCTCGCTTTGTAGTTCAGGCTGGCTCTGAGCTCACTATGTAGTCCAGGCAAGCCTCGAACTCAGCAATCCTCCTGTCTCTGCCTCCCGAGTGCTGGGATTACAGGCATGTGCTACCACACCCGGAGACATTCATCTTTTTTTAATTGAATTCTTTATTGGTACAATTTATATACATCTCACAATCACACATAACACTGGGGAATTTGTACCGATATATGACACAAGTTAATTCTCACTTTTACCCATATCCCTACCCACCCCCACCCCCACCCCCTATATACATGCTCTTTTATTTTCTTTCAGAATCATATTTATTCTTTCCCCTCATTACATTCCCACACCAAATTTCCTTTGGAAATTTCCCATTCTACAAAGGCTGCCATACTTTCTAGAGCTCATTTGCATCTACAGGTGCTCATATCAAAGAGAAGATCTGGTATTTGCCTATCTGATCTATTTATTTCATTCATTAGCATGTCCTCCAGGTGTATCCATTTGCACATAAATGAATCAATCTTGTCATTCTTTATGGCAGAGTAATACTCCATTTTATTATAAAAAACCACATATTTTAAAAATTGAATTCTTTATTGGTACAATTTATATACATCTCAAAATCACATATAACATTGGGAAATTTGTACCAGTATATGCCACAAGTTAATTCTCATTTTTACCCATATGCCTACCCACTCCACCCTCCTCCCCCCTTTATACATGCTCTTTAATTTTCTTTCTGTATCATATTTATTCCTTCCCCTCATCACATTCCCACACCAAGTTTCCTATAGAAATGTTCCACTCTATAAAAGCTGTCCTACTTGCTAGAATTCATTTGCATCTACAGGTGTTCAGGCCAAAGAGAAGATCCGGGAATTGTCTATCTGTGATTTATTGATTTCACTTATTAGTATATCCTCCAGATGTCTCTATTTGCACCTCAATGGATCGATCTCGTCATTCTTTATGGCAGAGTAATACTCCATTTTGTAAAAAAAAACACATCTTCTTTATCCACTCTCCAGTTGATGGACATTTGGGTTGTTTCCAAGATTGAGCTATCACGAACTGAGCTGCTATGAACAAGGGTGTATATCTGTCTTTCCAATGTGAGTTTTTAAGTTCCTTTGGGTATATTCCTAGCAGGGGTATAGCAGGATCAAATGGGACCCGTAGTCCTAGTTTTCTGAGAAATCTCCACACAGCTCTCCACAATGGTTGCACAAGTCTACAATCCCACCAATAGTGGAGAAGGGTTCCTTTCTCCCCACAGCCATGCCAGCATTTATCGTCGGTTGACTTTGTGATCGTGGCCATTCTTTGTGGAGTGAGGTGGAATCTCAATGTTGTTTTCATTTGCATCTCTAGAATGACCAGAGATGTTGAGCATTTCTTCATATGTTTCTTGGCTGCTTTGATTTCTGCCTCTGAGAAGTGTCTGCTCATTTCAGATGCCCATTTTTGAATTGGGTCTTTAAACTTGTGGAGGCTGATCTGTTTGAGTTCTTTATATATTGTCGATAATAGCCCTTTGTCTGCTACACAGCTAGTAAAAATTTTTTCCCATGTTGTTGGTTGTCTTCTAGCAGTGCCAGCGACTTCTTTGGCTGTGCAGAAGCTTTTCAGTAGGATGAGATCCCATTTGTTGATTCTTTCTGCTAGTTCTTGTGCTAGAGAGGTTTTATTCATAAAGTCTCTCCCTAAGCCAATGTCTCCAAGAGTTTTACCAAGCCTGTTTACCAGCAGGCTTATTGTTTCTGCTTTAATGTTTAAGTCTCGTATCCACTGTGAGTTTAGTTTTGTGCATGGTGAAAGAGATAGGTCTAGCTTTAGCTTTTGGCAGGCTAAAGCCCAGAAAAACCACATCTTCTTTATCCAGTCTCCTGCTGATGGGCATTTGAGTTGTTTCCAAGATTGAGCTATCATGAACTGAGCTGCTATGAACAAGGGTGTACATCTGTCTTTCCAATGTGATTTTTAAAAATTCTTTTGGGTATATTCCTAGCAGGGGGATAGCAGGGTCATATGGGACACCTAGTCCTAGTTTTCTGAGAAATCTCCACACAGATACCCACAATGGTTGCACAAGTCTGCAATCCCACCAATAGTGGAGAAGGGTTCCTTTCTCCCCACAGCCACGCCAGCATTTATTGTTGGTTGATTTTGTGATCGCGGCCATTCTTTGTGGAGTGAGATGAAATCTCAGTGTTGTCTTCATTTGCATCTCTTGAATGACCAGTGATGTTGAACATTTCTTCATATGCTTCTTGGCTGCTTTGACTTCTGCCTCTGAGAAGGGTCTGTTCATTTCAGATGCCCAGACATTCATGTTCTTATTCAGCTTCTCAAAAATCATATACATAGAGCTAGGATTTTAACCTGGGCTTTTCCAACTTGAAAATCTGAGCACTTTACCTCACATGAAGTCTTCTCCACGTATTTGTTAAGACAATAACATAGTACTTCACAAACGAAAAAGCATACTTGTTTTAAAGTTGTTATAAAATGTACAAAGTTTTACATGTATTTTACTTATTTGGGCTACTAAGTATTTCTCTTTTTCATGAGGTGGTTCTATTTCCTGAATCACCCAAAGATAGTATTGTTTTATTTTCCTTCTAACTTTGGTAATAAGAAAGCATGAAAATTTCTAATGACAACAACAACAGCAACAAATGGACAAATACATAATCTTTGTTATGGTCATCTAAGCTCATTTGCATCCCTGTAAGTGAATAAAATGAAAGATTCAAACTTCTCACAAAATCAAGGTTCACCATTAACATTCAGTTCAGGTCTGAGAATGACTAGAAAATGATCTACCTAAGCTAGTTCCTAGGTTTTGTTCTTATTTTAAATAATATCTGAGACTGAAAGGGGAAATTCTAGATGTCAAAGTAACATCAGTTGGGCTGGAGATTTAGCTAGGTGGTTCTGGCACCTGCCTAGCAAGTGTAAGGTCCCTGGTTTGATCCCCTGGTAACCGCATACAATAATACTGGGCTGGTGACTCACAACGACCAGCTATCAGTACTACCCACCACAATGTCATGTGTGGTGGCTCATGCCTGTCATACCAGCACTTGGGAGGCTGAGGCAGGAGTATTGCTGAGTTCAAGGCTTGCCTGGGCTACATAATGAGCCCAGGACCAGCCTGAACAACAAAGTGAGACCTTTCTCAAAAAAAATATATATTTCCCAGATGATTGTCTAGAGAAAATAATACAAAATATATATCACATTGATGATGGACCAATAATTTTATTTTGAATTTATATTATTCTACAATTTCATGGTCTTCTACTACTTAATTCTTCCTTGCATCATTCATGTCTTTATTCAGAAAAACCTTTGAAGCCTTGAGACCAAGATCTTGACTTAAGCAAGTTACACAGCCATTTTCTTACATGCAAAAATGTGAAACATAACAAAATAATGTTTAAAGTTCCTGAGTGGACAGTTTAGTGCATAGAGGATTCTAATTAATGGCAGTTTTCCAGACTACAAGCTTACTTAGAACAAGAGAGATATGTAAACTATTACTGTATCCTTCATAATATAAAATGCATCAAAAACACCTGTGGTGATGGATACATCATACTTCTCTGTTGTGGTACATATAGGGAAAGACTCAGTAGGCTTAAGTACAACCATTAGTCGCTGTCAATCACCACTATTATTTTTACTGAGAAATACATGTTTAGTTTTGCCCATACAGGAATTCCTTCTGTGCAAACAAAGTACTCCATGTTCTTCTTCTTCTTCTTTTTTTTTTAGAGCAATCGGAAGAATGTCTAGCCATTTTTAAAAAAGCAAAGAGAGTTATTTCAGTGGGTGACTTCCAATCTGCTTGATTTTAAGGAAGATGAAAGAAAAGAGGGGCATTTCCCATGTGAAAGACTATGATATCTAATGTGATTCTAAGAAAGAACATCAACTTGCTATGTTACTGGAATTCTAGCTAGAACAAGGGTCGATCTGATGAGTGATATAATGCAAAATAACATACACACAATAGTGGTGTTGCTATTCCCATTTCTAAGGCAGCGTTGAGTAAAACCTGGGGATCTGTGTTTTCAAAGGTATCACCAATAATAAATGTTTAGTTGATCAGCTGGAAGCTTGTGGTAGTTTTCAGGGTTGAGATGATTTTGGCCTCCTCTATTCAGCTTCCTATGGGTTCTTTCCTATTGCCCAGCTAGGTAACAAAGACGACAGGCAGGCTCCCATGAATTGCCTGATGCCCAGTACATGGCAACTTATCCTTCACCCAGGGAGATATTGGCTGAGCTTGTTTTAATGCAGAAAGCCTAGATCACAATAAAATACTCTCTTGGTATTCTCCTATCAATCAATTGCTCAGGAACTATCAAGCTGATTCATTTCCTGCTGTAGGAAACGGCAGATATTTTCTCTGTCTTGTACCAAACTATATTAGTAGAAGGGAATGGAAATCACATTGAACTTTTTTTTTTTATTAGAAAGAGATTTTTACTGAAATCAAAACAAGAATAATTGGTAGACTTCTGCTTATTTTAATGGCAGAAGAATGATCTATCTTTTCAAAAAGATCTATGTATAGTTCAGCTAATAGGAAGGGGATGAGTAAAGAAAAAAAAGCATTATCTTCTGAACTTTAACAGAAGGCTATATGTTGGAATAAATAAAATGATTCAGAAGAGCTCTTTGGTAGTTTTTTTCCACTACAACAAAATGCAGCCCTGCTTGTCAGCCCATCTGTATTTTCCCTTCATCTAATAAACTGGCTAGGCCAGAGCTGCAAAGGAACATTATAATATTGACAATGTTGCTGGAAATCCATGTGCTTTAGAATGAATTAACTTTTGCTGCACTGCTGAACATATGAAGAAAGATTGGCTCAGCAGAAAAAAGTCATTTTAACCCATTTTTTGCTGATGAAACTCAATGCAGCAAGCAAAATGAATAGGATAAAGAAGAGAATACATTTTTTCCCGGTGAAGGAGCCCAACTCTGTCCATCTTCAGGCTCTAATCTATTTCAGGAATCTCAAGAAAGATGTGGGCAGGACTTGGACTGATACTGATGCATTCACAGGTCAAACTATTGCCAATTAAGCAGACAAAGAGGGCACTGCTGAGGTTAATGTATTGATAATAGTGCACTAACTAAAACTGAGGGAATTATAGTCTTATGTATAATCTTTAATGTTCACATTGAACAACTAGAACATTACTACCTGCTTCCACCATATTATCATGTCACTTGCTAAATAAATGGCATTCTTGTACCAGTGTTTTATTCCATACCTTTAGGATTTCTGTTAAGCAGGAGATCCTGGAATTGGTCTGAGCTCTGGCTTGCTTTTTGTCATTGTTGTTGTTTAATACTCAGTTGTATAATAGCTTCATAAGAAAGTCCTTAACTATTCTCTTATTTCTCACATGAATTTATAGATGCCTTATCAAAATTATCATACAATATTTGGTTAATAGAATGTACATATTTACACATCCATCTTACAGTAAAGAATTAACAGTGTATAAAGTAGAAAAATGATAACTTTACTGTTCAAGTTTTTTTGATGTATTATCTCTTTCATTAATTATTACTATAATTGTACATATTTAATGGAGTAGACTGCAGTAATTTGAAACATATATACAAAGTGTAATGATCAAACCAAGGTAGTTAGCATTTTCATCTCCTCAATTTTATTTTTTTTTGAGACAGGGTCTCTCTTTGTAGTTGAGACTGGCCCTGAGCTCACTATGTAGCCCAGACAAGCCTCAAACTCAGCAATCCTCCTGTCTCTGCTTCCTGAGTGCTGGGATTACAGGTGTGAGCCACCACACCTGGCACTATGGTATGTGGTATTGATTGCTGGTGGGTGTGAGTAACCATGCCTGGTACTGTTGTATGTGGTTATTGGAGATGGAACCAGGGACCTTGTGCTTGCTAGACAAGCCTCGGAACCAGTGAGCTAAATCTTCAACCCTCCTCAAACATTTTTAAGATTTTTTATTACCACAATGATTGTACATATTTATGAGTATAGTGTAGCACTTCAATGCATGTTCCCCTTCTCTTTGTCCCTGATGATTTCTTTCCTTCAAAACTTCCCCCTTTGTCTCCCTACTCTTCTACCCCTTTCCCAGTGATGGTCCCTTCTTAGTTGCATTAGACTGATCACTCTGTTTCAGTTCTTCAGTGGTAACTAAAATTAATTATTTAAAATCGGAGGAAACTAAGAAATTAGTGAATTGAAGAACAAAAAAGGAATTTGACTTATCTGTAATGTTCTCAGACTGTATTGCTAGTGATTTGAGACTGTGATTCCTGGTAGAGAAAGTGTACACAGAAAAAAAAATGTGGAAAGAGTGGAAAGAATGAAATTTATAATTGCTTAAAGAAGACAGAGAAACAACCACAGGATAAGGTTGTCACAAAGAACCGTCTTGGAGTCGAGTCACAAAGCCAAATCCAGGCCCCTCGTTACTACTTAACAGGATGCAATCTTTTGCAAGTTATTTAAAATATATATTTCAGTATTCTTTCTAAAGACCTGCAAGGAAGGGTTAGTATTGGTTTCTTCTTTAAAGAAGTTCAAAGATTAACAAGAAGAAATGTATATAAACTTTGTAAGACAGCGTTGGGCTCGTGACAAGTTACCACAAAATGTTGTTAGTTTTTTCCTCTTTATGTTGGTGGGTATTTCAGTCATGTGTTTTGGCTTTCACACTGATAGACACTAGATTTAATTTTGCCTGAGCCTGGCCAGAGCTGCCATTACTGAGACTTTGAGGAATTTCCTTCCTGCCTACCCTTTCACTGCTCAGAGAGGCAGCATCAACAGGGAAACATTTTTACATGTTTCTTGGGTTTGGAGAAACACTGGCTATCACCATACAAAGTGTTAATAAGCTTGAAATAATTTATAAAGGGAAATGATGGAAAGGAAGCATGTGTTCAAGTCCTGCATACTTTTCCTGAACTTCTCTATTGTGTGTGTAGAAATGGATTACTCTAAAAAAGTGTCTATGGTTTCCATAATTGTACTGAGAACTACAAGAGCTTGTGAGGTCAACACTCAAAGTCCGTCAAGAATAAGCTAAGGCAGACCTTATTAATGTGGCAAAACCAGATTTTAACCAGTAGTATATTACTGCAATATGAAGGGTAGTTCAGCATGGACTGCAGTCAGCACTGATTAGAGGAGATAGGATGTTTGAAGAGGATGATGAGGGAGTAGGGAGAGGAGCAGTTGGGGAATAATAGAAGTCATGGAAGCAAAAATCATACTGAAAAAGTAGGAAAGAGGGTATGTGAAAGTCTGACTTTTCTAACTGACCCTTAACAGTGTTAGGATCCCACAAAGACTGGGAGAGAGGCCTATCTTCAGATGTTCCTAGAGATATAGCAATTTCTTTTGGCAACCTTGAGTTTTCTCAGGCAGGCGCCCTTAGGTTACTGGAGTCCTCTTAGGGATGTGGACTTGAACTATTAGTAACTGTGTTAGTGTTTGTTTGAATCTTTATAGGCCAAAGTTGAGGCCTAAGAGAGAAAAGGGCTCAAAGGAGCCTGACTGGAGTTTGCTCAAAGAGAGAATCTTTGTCAGATTTCGGTTCTTTGAAGATTACTGGCTGTGTTCCTCTACCGATTCCACATTTCACTGCATGGGCAAAGAAGCCCAAGTGTATAAAGGCTTCATTGTTTCTCAGGAAAAAAAATAATCAAAGGCAGTTGATTTCTTTAACCATGCAGAGGTTTTCTAGCATAATGGAAAATTCCTCAACTCGATCCCTTTTCACTCCTCTATTAAGACTGAATACAATTTCCTTGTAATGGAATATTAGAATTCAAAGAGGGCTTCCTGACCATCTAACCCATTTTCTCCTCTTTGTCTCTGATGAAACTGAGTCTGAGGGGAGGCAACTTCACCAGTCTAAAATTTGGCTTAGTTAGGGAAGAGGAGGTCAGACTTCATTTTGCCACCTGACCATCTAATTGTGCTCCCTATTGTGCTTTCTATTGTATTGCAAAACAGGATAAAATGTCTATTTCCTTGTGGTCCTAGGAATTACAGACATCAATTTCTTCCATTATTTCTATAATGACCTTTTTTTCCCACCAAAGATTTTCCAGAATATAGAGACACAAATTCCAAACAGTTTAGTCTGAGATTCTTTTAGACAGGTTAAATTATATTTTTGTTCTTCAGAACATTAGTTCTTTAATTTCCTTATATTTAAACAATTTATATTCATCTCATCTGCCACTGGGGAAACTACAGAGAGATTTGTCTGTAGTGAGAGACTGAATGTAGTAAGGACTCTTTTTAAAACTTTATCACATTATACTTTGGAGGGTACCTAAATTTTACTTTGTGTATATCAAATAGTCACACTAGAAAAAACAACTGCCAATGAGTGCTATTTGAATGATTGTATGCTCTTAGGTTTTATTGACTGAGGTGAGTCAAACCACTGGGGATGAAGTCGAGTGTAAACTCAGTGAACAGTCTTGTATTGTCCTGGAATAAATTTTACTGGTCAAGCCACAGATACAGAAAAATAAAGTACACAGTACACACTAGCCAAGAACTGGTATAGTTTCTGACACTCAAAATTATTCTTTTATTTTTAGTTACTGATTGTATTATACAGGGAAATTTACTATTAACTGATAGTACTCATAGAAACCACCTGCACTAAACCTTGTGCAGCAGTGAGATTTTAAACCCTTTAATGAGCATTGTTTTTTATTAGTTTTTGTTGTTGTGCAAAGGAAGCATAACTTGATTGTATTTGGTTAGATCTTATTTCCATTAATGTTGCTTCTTGATTGACAATTTAGTTACACCATGGTATGAATGCATACTTTTAGAGCAGCCTGCACCTTTCTAGGTGATGCTGAAATAATCCGTCTGTCTTTGCTAATCTCATCAGTGGATTTGGTACTATTTTGGAGGATGTCTCTCTAGTTCTAATGGTATTTTGTGGTCCCCAAATGCCTAAATACACACCTAACTTCCTTTCTGCCAAAAAAATACCATATTTCCAACCTTGTTTTTTTATTAGCTCCTTTTCTTTTAATGACATTTTCATTTCTTCAGACACAGAATTAAAATGCCACAGCCATTGCTACCCTCTGCATGGGGAGGTGGCCAATTCTGCACTCTAGGCAGATTCCTCAGCTTTGAATCTTGACTCTACCAGCTACTGATATAAAGAAGGTAAACAGTGTAACACTTGATGTGTATTTGTTATTTTACAGCCACATATGAGTCCTTATTTGTGAATTGCTAAGGACAACAAATATGTCATCAAAATTTGTACATTATATAATATATACATGATAGGATGTTGTTCTTGCAGAAAAAGTTGAATAGTACATGAAAGAATGAATTAATGAGATAAGATACAGATGCCATATTGAATCTAAAATTTTAAACGAATCCCCATTCTTGTGTTCACTTCTCCACCCATTGGATCAGCTCTTCAGGTTACCGTATTATACTGGATGAAATCTTAAGAGAAGTCCTTGTGAAATTGGACTCTTATTCAGATAAAATGTTATTTTCAAAATATTTCACTGCCAAGTGGACAGGCAGATGTGATTTCCAAAGGTAATAAAATTATAACAGGAATTTGATTACTCAAAGGATATAGTTACTTTCACTGACTGAAATTATTAGCATTTATAAACATAATTTAATATAACAAAGAATATAGGTTTATAGAAAAATTATATTAACAATAAAATTTGTTTACTTTGAACCTAGAGAGCATCTGACTACCTTAAAGTATGAAGTGATTGGCATAAAAACAAGTAAAAAGTAGCTTATTATTCACATATGAGAATTTTTAATATCATCACCTAAAAGTATAGATATCAGAAAATATAGAATAATGAAAGTTAACCACAAAAGGTTATACTTCTTTTATTTTGGAAAATACAGTCTCCTCTTATCTATAATACTAACAATTTCCAAACAGTATACAATAAGTTTCTGTGAAAGTTGTCTTGTATACAAAGTTGATATAATAGTTCCACAATAAGGTAAAGTGAGATGAAAGACAGAAGCCTGTGACATTGGGTTAGGTTATTTAATGCTCAGAGATTTTTTGAACATAGGCACCATCACACTGTAATGATCTACCTGCTAGTTCCAATGGCAACTTAGTGGCAGGTGGATACACTGGGCAAAGGGATAATTCAGGTTGGCAAGCAAGATGGTGCAAGATTTTGTTATGTTGCTCAGAATAGCATGAAATGTAAAACTTGTGAATTATTTACTTCTGTAATTTACCATTAATATTGTCAGGCTATGATTAATCATGGTTAACTGAAACCACAGATAAAGGAGATTACTGTACCTAAAAATTCAAACGATTGAATTCTGATGAAGTGAAAATGTTGATCATTCTCTTTGTTCTTAGTATTACTGAAATTAGCTATTATTTCAAATATACTTATGGATTGCCATCTGTGTGTTAGAGTACAAAAAGCTAGTAATAAATGAATGAATCTCTAATAAAGGAATGAATCTATAATCTATAAGAAGCTAGTAATAAATGAATGAATCTATAACATATAACTATATAGCATTGTAAGTATATAGAAAAATATCAGCGTATATATATCAACACATTTACAAAGCATATACAGATATATAACCATGTGTAAATATAAGATATGATAGGAGAGATTGAAAAGTTAAAAGTTACCAAAAATATTTTAGAAGAAAATGTGATCATATTCTACACGCTGTTATTAGACAATGACAATTTTGATTTTGATATTACAGCTGCTATCAGAGTCTAACCAGGAATGGAAATAAATTCAATAAACTGAAAATTTGTCTACCGTATTCTAGACATTATTATGTGAGAAAAAAATGAAGCACTTTCCCTTAAGGAACTCACATTAAAGCAAGACAGATAGTATATATATGTAAAACTATTACACAAAGTTAAACATTACATAAGAGGTATAGATTACATGCTATGGGTATTCAATGTAATGTTATTGGGGGATGAATCTTTTGTATAATGAGTTAAAAAGAGAGAAGTTAGTGCCCGGGGTGGTGGCTCACGCCTGCCATCCCAGCACTCGGGAGGCAGAGACAGGAGGATTGCTGAGTTCGAGGCTTGCCTGGAATACATAGTGAGCTCAGAGCCAGCCTGAACTACAAAGCGAGACCCTGTCTCAAAAAAAAAAAAAAAAAAAAAAAGTGAGACGTTAAATACTCTGATAATGGTGCGGGTACTGCCCTTGGTAAATAAAATCTGTATCTCATACACTTACAGGCTCTTGTCCTAAACGTATGTTAATGAAAACACTCTTAGTTGACATGGTAAAAGTAGAAAAAGCTCAAGGTGCACCTGAGAGCTTTCCAGGCTGTTCTAAATTTCCCTATGTGCTTGTGGCTCCTGCTCCTTCCATAGCAGCAGAAGAAACTACGCCCTGGTGACAATCGCAAATGCTCTCCCTCTGGATATGGTGGCTATTCTGGCAACAGAAATGGCCCTGGGGCATTATACCTACTAATCACTTAACTAATAGCAGTTTGAAACAATAGGCTAAGGAGTTTAAAATGCTAATTTGAGCATATTGCCCTTCAATTTCTGCAGTGGTGACTGACTGAACCCAATGGCTATTTTTTAGCTCATAATAGTCCCCATGACCAAAATGCTCCGTACATTGGAAACATAATTTCAAACTAAAAGTAGGGTAGTCTTAGGATGAAGGAAAAAAGAAAAAAAGAGTAAGTAATGTCCCATGGAAATTCCACTTTCTTTATTTTTTAAATTATTTTCGTAAGGAAGGGGCTGGTTCTGGAAATTGCATTTGCCTGGGACCTTATGCAATTTATGTAAATTTTTCACTAATATTTCATTATTCTCATCACTTAATTAAAAAAATGTACCCAGAAAGTATCAGGTATTTGTGCTTTAGTAAATTTTATAGATTTTTTTTTTTTTTTTTTTTTTTTTTGGTACCAGGGATCAAACCTGGGCCCTTTTGCTTGCAAGCTACCTTGCAGTGCCACTGAACTAAATCCCTAGCTCAGGGTGATTATTTTCAAGTTGACCAGTTAGGACTCTAGACAAATGTCCTTTGATCTTAAAATATTCCAGTAGTGGAAAGACAAAGTCTATGTGGTTTTCATTTATATTTCTTTCTTTTTTTTAGATTTTTAAAATTAAATTCTTTATTGGTACATTTAATATACAGCTCATAATCACACTCAACCCTGGGATATGACACAAGTCAGAATTAACTCATTTATATTTCTTTCAAAGAGTCAATGTTGGTTATTACCACCTTCTTTTCTTTCTTTCATTTTTTTGTTTGTTGTTTTTCAGGGGAATAAACTCTGAGCCTTTACACTGAGATACATCTGTAACCTGTTTTTATGTTTCTTTGTAAATTTTTTTTAAATTGAATTCTTTATTGGTACAATTTATATATATCTCACAATCACACATAACATTGGGGAATTTGTACCAATATATGGCACAGTCAATTCTCATTTTTACCCATATCCCCACCTACCCACACCTCCCCACCCCCTATATACATGCTCTTTTATTTTCTTTCAGAATTATATTTATTCCTTCCCCTCATTACATTCCTACACCAAATTTCCTTTGGAAATTTCCCATTCTACAAAGACTGTCATACTTTCTAGAGCTCATTTGCATCTACAGGTGCTCATATCAAAGAAAAGATCCAGTATTTGCCTATCTGAGATCTATTGATTTCACTCATTAGCATGTCCTCCAGGTGTATCCATTTGCACATAAATGAATCAATCTTGTCATTCTTTATGGCAGAATAATACTCCATTTTATTTAAAAAAAACAACACATCTTCTTTATCCACTCTCCAGCTGATGGGCATTTAGGTTGTTTCCAAGATTGAGCTATCACGAACTGAGCTGCTATGTACAAGGGTGTACATCTGTCTTTCCAATGCGATTTTTAAAATTCTTTTGGGTATATTCCTAGCAGGGGGATAGCAGGGTCAAATGGGACCCCTAGTCCTAGTTTTCTGAGAAATCTCCACACAGATCTCCACAATGGTTGCACAAGTCTTCAATCCCACCAACAGTGGAGAAGGGTTCCTTTCTCTCCATCTCTCCATCCACGCCAACATCTATTGTTGGTTGATTTGTAATAGCAGCCATTCTTTGTAAAATTTTTGAAGTCAGGTCTCACTAAGTCTTTAAGTTATCAAATTACCCTGGCTGGCCTCAAACTTGCAAACTTTCTTCTTGAGCCTTGCTGAGTTCTGGGATTACAAGCATCCATCAACATACCTGGATGTTTTCCATACATTCTGGGGCAGTTAACAGCCAACTTCTTCAACATTTTCTCTACTTATCCATCAACCTAAGCAATAATGATTCTGAAATCTACCCTTGTTAGAAGGTATGCATCTTTGTTGGAAATATTTTTCATCTATAAGTACGTATTCAATTTCAGGCAGATTTTGAAACAAATCCTCTTGGGTAAAGTTGCTTTAAGAGATTTTCATAAGAGACATTGGAGAACTGATAAATAAGAGCTTTCAGTTAAAAATCTTTTGGGCCAGAGATTTAGCTCAATGGTTCCAGTGCCTGCCTAGCAAGTACAAGGTCCCTGGCTCAATCCCTGGTAACCACATAGAACAATACCGCATGTGGTGGCTCATGCCCACCAGTAATCAGTACCACATATCACATTGCTGGGCATGGTGGCTCATGCCTGTAATCCCAGCATTCGGGAGGCAGAGGCAGGAGGATTGCTGAGTTCGAGGCTTGCCTGGGCTACATAGTGAACTCAGGGGCACCCTGAACTACAAAGTGAGACCCTACCTATAAATAAAAGAAAGAAAGAAAGAAAGAAAGAAAGAAAGAAAGAAAGAAAGAAAGAAAGAAAGAAAGAAAGAAAGAAAGAAAGAAAGAAAGAAAGAAAGAATCAGAGAATATAAGCAAGAGGTCAAAATATTTTTAATTTTGCCTTTTTTTTTTTTTTGTAGTTCAGGCTCGGTTTGAACTTACTATGTAGCCCAGGTAAGCCTCAAACTCGCAGCAATCCTTCTGCCTCTGCCTCCCAAATGCTGGGATTACAGACATGAACCACCGCACCTGGCATTGTAATATGTGGTATTGATTGCTGGTGGCTGTGTCACCACGCCCAGTATTGTTGTGTTGCTGTGTGTGGTTACCAGGGATTGAACCAGGGACCTTGTGCTTGCTAGGTAGGTGCTGGAACCATTGAGCTAAATCTTGGTTGATCTGATTGATGAAAGGGATCAGCCTGATTTCATAAATCTAAATATATCATCAATTGTATTAATAATGCTGATACATGATAATACCCAAAAGTGGTGGTTCTTTTGTAGATAGAAAAAAAAATAAGTTAGTTAACCATTAACCATTTTGAAATACAGAACTGCCACAAATAGTTAACAAAAACAAATTGCTTTGCATGCATTTATCCAATTAAATTTAGTACCTGTGAATTTCTAGTTTTACTTGGTTTTAAATTTTGATAGATATCTTTTCTTCTTCAGTTCAGTTTAAATTCTTTAAAGAAATCATCTTTCTTGCCATCCACTTTGTTACTCTTCTGACATAATTGTTATGAACCACATTTTGTAAGCTCTCAAAATCTCATTCAAGCTAGTCAAGCAATCTAGTATGAGTTTGCTGAAAGCAGTTTTCTACATAGATAGAATTAGAGGAACAGCTGGAACCACTTCTACCACCTAGAAATATAATAGTTTATTTATTATTCCTTGTCTTTATTGTGTCCATTCACAGCTGAAGTTGTTTGGTACCATTTAAGATAGTCTAAAATGAAGACCAGTCTCTGTCTCTGTAACTTTTGACTGAAAGAATGATGAAAGAACTCAGAATTCACAGAAGGCCACAAAATACTCAAGTCTCAAATATTTGAAAAAAAATCTCAGTCGTGGTGAAAGCAGAGATGGCAGCTGCCATTTGGAACCTCAGGATTGAATTTCATATTCTACTATGTTTGATGACTTTGGCCCTTTTCAGTATTCCTGACTCAACTTTAATTATTTAGAAAAACATTTCATCTTCATTTCTAGCCTGTTGAGAGGGGAAAGTTGTCACAGGCATGCATGATGAACGATAGCTTTGTCCATTTCTAGAGGCTGGGTGTTGTCAGATATTCTGGTACTTGAAGACTTCAATTTAAATGATTTTTCTAGTGATGAAATTCCTTCAACAACATTTTGCAACTCTGATCATCATACAACTGAATAATTTATTTGTTCGTTATGGAATGGTTGTTTAAAATACTATAAACTGAGTACATGAGAAGAGCCAAATGAGCTAGAAATACAGGTGGCAGAGGAGAATGGAAACAGACCACGGTCCCGGTGCTGTCGTTCAGATGTCGCATTCCCTGCTAAAGGCACTTGATCTTTCGGTCTTAGTCACTATTTTCTTTAGTCCAGTCTCAAGAGTGATGTAAATATTTGCTGTGCCCATTCCACTGAGTCTATTGTAAAATTAAACACATGGAAATAATTTACAAATGCAAATTTTAAAAATCATTTTTATCATCTGTGGTAAGAACAAGCAGGATTAGGAAAATTCTGGGAATGAAGACAATAAAATAAAATTGTAGTTTCTCTTTCATCGGTATTTGTTTTCTAAAAAAGCATTACTGTTTTGAAGATGACAATATGAATATCCTGAATACAATGTTTGATGAGTTGAGCCAAAATATTTAGAGAACTATGTATGAGAGGTGATGCTAGCTAGCTAATCTGTCCAGGAATTTTACTTTTGTAAGTTTTTTTTTTTTTTCTTCTGAGACAGAGTCTCGCTTTGTAGTTCAGGCTGGCCCTGAGCTCACTATGGTGCCCAGACAAGCCGCCGCGAACTCAGCAATCCTCCTGTCTCTGCCTCCCGAGTGCTGGGATGACAGGCGTGAGCCACCACGCCCTGCACTGTGGTATGCGGTGTTGATTGTTGGTGGGCGTGTCTCCACGCCCAGCATTATATGTGGTTACCAGGGATCGAATCAGGACCTTGCACTTGTGAGGCAGGCGCCGGAACCACTGAGCTAACCCTCCATTGTTGTTTTTTAAAACTTAAATTCAGGAACTTCCTACTTTATATTTTTAATTAAGTTCTTTATTGGCACATTTTATATACAGCTCACAATCACAGTCAACACTGGGGAATTTGTACCAGTATATGACACGAGTTAATTCTCATTTTTACCCATATCCTTACCCACTCCCAACCAACACTCCCTATATACATGTTCTTTCTTTTTCTTTTCTAATCATATTTACTCTTTCCCCTCATTAATTTCCCCTACCACATTCCCTTTGAATATTTCCTATCTCACAAAATCTATCATACATTCTAGAACTCATTTACATTTACATGTTCTCATACCAGAGAAAAGATATAGTATTTACATATCTGGGATATATTTATTTCACTTACTAGTGTGTCCTCAAGGTGAATCCATTTGCACATAAATGAATGAACCTTGTCAGTATTTATGGCAGAGTAATACTCCATTTTATAGAAAAAACACATCTTCTTTATCCAGTCTCCAGTTGATGGGCATCCGGGTTGTTTCCAAGACTGGGCTATCACAAACTGAGCTGCTGTAAACATGGGTGTACATATGTCTTTACAATATGATTCTTTTAATTCCTTTGAGTATATTCCTAGCAGAGGAATAGTAGGGTCAAATGGGACTTCTAATCTCCATATCAACCTCCACAATGGTTGCACAAGTCTACAATCCCACCAACAATGGAGAAGGGTTCCTTTCTGCCCATAGCCTCAGCAGCATTTATTGCTGGTTGATTTAATAATAGCAGCCATTCTTTGTGGAATTAAATGAAATCTCAGTGTTGTTTTCATCTGCATCTCCTCAAATGACCAGTGATGTTAAACATTTCTTCATATGTTTCATGGCTGCTTTTACTTCTGCCTTTGAGAAGTGTCTGTTCATTTCAGATTCCCATTTTTTAAAGTTGAATTCTTTATTGGTATGTTTTATATACAGTTCATGATCACATTCAACATTGGGGAATTTGTACCAGTATATGACATATGTTAATTCTCATTTTGAATTGAGTCTTTAAACTGGTTTAAGTTCTTTACATATCCTAGATAGTAGCTGTTTGTCTGATAAACAGCTAGTGAAGATTTTTTTTTTTTTTGAGTCACTATGTAGCCCAGGCAATCCTCGAACTCAGCAATCCTCCTGCCTCTGCCTCCTGAGTGCTGGGATTACAGACGTGAGCCACCATGCCTGGCTAGTAAAGATTTTTTACCATGTTGTTGGTTGACTTTTAGTGGTTCCAGTGGTCTCTTTTGCTGTGCAGAAGCTTTTCAGTAGGATGAGATCCCATTTGTTGTTTCTTTCTGCTAGTTCTTGTGCTATAGAGGTTTTGTTCATAAAGTCTCTGCCTAAGCCAATGTATCACTTTTGTAAATTCTTAAACTTACAAAAAAATTGTGCAGTAAGGACAGAGAATATAGTTTTCACTGTTCATAACATTTTGCCCTAGAATGGTATTTGTCAAAATAAATAGGTCAGGATCCATACATTTCATTAAGTGAATTGTATAGATTTTTTTCCCATATTTTCCTGAAATTTAACCTGATGTCCTTCTTTTCTACAGTCCCATCCAGGATACTATAATACAATTAGTTGTGAACACCTCTTAGTTTCCCCTTGGTTCTAAGAGTTTCCCAGGATCTTCTGGTATTTGGTGACCCTGATGATTCTGAGTGGCCCGTTAGGACTGTGTTATTCTTTTCACATTTAGGCTGTGTGGCAGTTTTCTGGACCACAGAATTTACATGTCATTTGCATCACATCGTATCAATTGTACATGTGATCCACATAACTTATCACATTGCCATTGATCTTGACTGATGGATGAAGGAGAATTTTCGGATTTTTCTGCTTCTCCACATCACTCTGCACTGTGAGAATCTAGTGGACTTTATGGAAAGAAAACCGATTAGAAACTGCAACCTTTAGGAGTTTCTTACTTTTTACTTGCTAGTTCATTCAATCTCCAGGAAAAAAACCACCAAGCAAGTGTTCCTGCCAGACTCTAGCCTTAGTAGTTTCTATTTTAGGTTTCAAGATATGAGGAATGACTGCCTCGGATTTCTTCTTCCCCTTCCTCCTCTTCTTTCTTTTTTGAGAGAGACCCCCTGTGTAGTTTAGGTTTTTCCTGGAACTAATGGTGTTGCTCCTGCTTCAGCCTCCCAAGTGCTGAGATTATAGATGTATTGCGCCAAAGTAGGCTAGAATCACCTCTTTCTCCATTACTTTTCCTGGCTACTCCATTTCCCTGTAGGTCTTTGAAAGAGTTTTTCTAAATATTATTTTTTTAATTTTTTAAACAAATATTTTTTAGAAAGTGGTTATTTTTAGTTTGTCCTGGATTTCATTGTAATGATAGGAATAACAACTTTCACAGTATTTCTATGTCAAGAAGGAAACATGAAGGCAGAGCCTTTGGATTTTATATCATACAATTTTTTTTTTTTTCTTTTTGAGACAGGGTCTCGCTTTGTAGTTCAGGCTGGCCCTGAGCTCACTACGGTGCCCAGGCAAGCTGCCACGAACTCAGCAATCCTCCTGTCTCTGCCTCCCGAGTGCTGGGATTACAGGCGTGAGCCACCACGTCCGGCATTGTGGTATGCGGTGTTGATTGTTGGTGGGCGTGTCTCCACGCCCAGCATTCTATGTGGTTACCGGGGATCGAACTCAGGACCTTGCGCTTGCGAGGCAGGCGCCGGAATCACTGAGCTAACCCTCCGGCCCTAAATCACCACTTTTTGCACAGTTCTCAGATGTCCTCATGGACACTTTCACATTAATGAAATTCCATATGTAGTGATGCAGACACACACACATATACGTATACTTAGGAGGAGACAAAATAGCAGATGGCTTTAGCTTACAGACTCTGAAGGGAGAATCCTCAGGTTCAAATTCATATTCATCAAGCTTGTCAGCTTCAAGCACAGTCTCTAACACCGAATGGCCACCACATTCTAGGGACACATATAATCTATGGTACCATCCACTGCAAAGTCCATTCTGAAAGCCTACTTTTAAAACCGAGGGAGCCCGAGCTTAGCAAGGTTATGAAACATGTTGCAGACTGCATAGGCAAAAAGTGAAAGACCTGTGATTTGATCCAAAGTCTGCTTTCTCAAACCAGTGCCTGTTCACTGTGCTATCTGCTTCCCAGCAGTACTGGTTTGATCTGATTTCAGTGGAGTATCGGACATGGAAAGAAGGTGGAAGGTTTCAAGGCATGTGCTCCACTGGCTTCTTTAAAGTTGAACTGCTGGCATCAGATCAGAGCCCACTCCAGCTCCTCTGCCTGCCTTTCCCTGGCATTTTTGTAAGACCAGGACCAGTTCTTCTCTTTGAGGAGCTCATGTACCCGGCGCCTGGATTTCTCTTGTCTCTGATCCTACCTGATAGCTTATCAACTTTCACGACACAGCCAGCCCCTCTCTAATACTTTGATATTAGGCTAGTAAGAAAGATTTTGAAGTCAGACTCTCTGAGCTTGTAGCATGTGTCCATGACTTACCTTGAAAGATTTATGCCTCCAATTTCCCACAAGTATTTAATAGTGGTAGTGAGATTACCATTTTTTGTGAATACTAAATGAAGCACATCCTATAAGGAACTTAATAACCAAGTGCACTGGTCAGCACAGGATGGCCTAACGTTCATACTGAGCATCTGAAAGGAAGACAGTATAGATAAAAGTGATTTGTAAATATAAACTGTTCAATGGATTTAGAAGACATGGCACAAAATGCAAAACAATGTAAATATGTTCAATACTTTTAATATTTTCTGTTCATTTTCTCTACAGTAACTACAAGAGAATTATACATAATATTTGGGTTGCACTTGTGCAACACATATTTCTATTAGTATATAAAATATATACTTCCTTTTAACCTTATTATTATTATTATTATTTTTTTTTTTTGAGACAGGGTCTCGCTTTGTAGTTCAGGCTGGCCCTCAGCTCACTATGGAGCCCAGGCAAGCCGCCGCGAACTCAGCAATCCTGTCTCTGCCTCCCGAGTGCTGGGATGACAGGCATGAGCCACCATGCCCGGCATTGTGGTATGCGGTGTTGATTGTTGGTGGGCGTGTCTCCACACCCAGCATTCTATGTGGTTACCGGGGATCGAACTCAGGACCTTGCGCTTGCGAGGCAGGTGCCGGAACCACTGAGCTAACCCTCCGGCCCAACCTTATTATTTTTTACAGCCAGTTAGTTATGCTGCATTTGTTGAGTTGGTTTTTTTAAAATGATATGTTTAGTTGCATGTATGTACTTAGCCTCAAAGCTGGCATGATGCAGTCAGTTTCTCAGATCAAGTTGTCATTCTAAAGTTAGGAAAAAATAGATGAGGCAAACAAAAATACTTTGCATTATGGATCATTTCCTGACCTACATCAGGCCATAAAAATTATATGGAACACAGGAAATTCATGTTTTTCTATTATAGAAATAAATGATACTTAAAGAATGATACTTGGCTTTTGTTTTAACTTCATTTCTACAGAATACAATGACTACAAAAGCCTGAACTCTTCTCAGCACTATGCAGCTGAATCAGCAATTTGTGATTTCTCTGCATAAAGTCATACATAGACTAATGGGATGTGGTAAGTGTAACTGCTAAAATAGATCGAAGTATACCTCTTTAGTTTAAAATATTATTTTCAAAAGATTCAATTCCCATCAATGTGCTAAGGTGATAATAATTAACCTTACAGGTTTGGTTGAAAGCTATATGCATTATTTAGCTTTGCTGTCCCTAAACCATACCTGACATCTATAACTGGAAAGAGTAGAGATTAATTTGAGCTCCTAGTTTAGTCCGCGGTAGGTTGGCTTTACAGAAGAAACAGCACGATGGAAGAGCATACTGCAGGAAAGACTCTTCCCTTTTCACAGTGAGGAAGCAGGAAGAGAAAGAGAAATGAAGAGCTTCGACAGGACTACACCCTGCTGAGTCATGAGCCAAGGGACCAAACTCCCACCAGACCTCACCTCTGCAAAAAATTCAGCGACTGAACTCATCAGTGGACGAATGCACCAATGAGCATAATGCTCTTACAATCTAGTCATCCTCCATATGCATGAGATATTCTACTTTTTAGTTAGACTTTTCTAATCTCCTCTATGTACTTGGAGTTAAATCTTTTCCAGTATTTATCATCTATAGTTTTCAGGCTGAGATTGCTTTCCTACCAAGTTTTTCTTCCACTGTTACCATTAGATATGCTGTCAATTTCTCTCAAACTAACTGATATTCTCTTACCAAGCACTAACTGACATGGAGTCATTCAAAATCCAATCTATGTTCAACACACAAGCAATAGCAAAGGTTCCTAGGAAACGTATAAAGGTAACAAAGTTCTTTTTTGATATGATTGGTGTTTATATTCTTGAGCTTACTAAAAAAAAATCCTTAGCAAAATCCTGATGTGAATGTACAGTGTACATGAAAGGCTTTATCCATTAGGTTTGAATGCATTTCTTAAGGTTTATTTCTAGGTGTCCTTGACGCACCTCAGGGTCCCATAGGCAGTGCTCCTGGACAATGATTGGATAATGGAAGTGGTATAGCTAAGTTGCTGTTAGAAGGTGCTGCTGTTTGGTCAGGAGATGTCACTGGGTAAATGACTTAGAATTTTCCTTCCCAACACTTTGTTTTTGTTTGCTGTTCTTTCTGGCTGCCATGTCATGGACAGCTTTCCTTGAGCAGACCTTCCACAATGCCTTTCTGCCTTGGATCTCACCAATTATGGATGAAAATCATAAGCTAAAATAAGCCATTCATCCTTTAGGTTGCTTGCATTTGGTATATTTTTTTCAGCAATGAGGAAAGTGACTAAGACAATGCTATTATATATACAGTTTGAGATAACCAATTTGTCTTCTTTTAACATGGAATAACCAATATTAAAACTCTAAATCAGTAAGAAACAAAATTATATCTCTAATAAGATGATGGAATTACTAAATTTCCCTAACATTATCAGTAATTAAAAATTAAGAATAATATAATGACTTAAATCACTATGAATTTCAGAGTTCAAGGAACATCCCGAATTGATGCATAAATATTTCCTGACAAGTTAGAAAAAATAGAAATAAAATATGGCTTACTTTACAAAAACATAAACCCACAGAAGAAGACTACTGTAAAACACAGCTAAGTAAGGAGAAAGAGAAATCTAGAGCTAATAAAGTCTTCTACTCTTATAGTAATAGCAAGGAACTTCATAATTTTTTAGTATTAACTTGAGGGTTTACATTTACCACTGGTTTTAAAAAAGAATGAATTGTCCTATTAGTTTTAGTCTTTAAATCATATTTAGTTTTCAAACATAATTAAATACTAGTGTTTTAAACTAGAAATAATTTCCCATCCATCCTGTGAAATAAATCAGTGTTTAGTAAAATAATTTTAAAAGGGAAATATATTTTTCATTATTGAATCACTTTCTTTTCAATTTCCTTGATACTCATGTTCCAGAGCTTTCTGTATTGCATTACATTGGCAGTAGATTCTCCCACACGATGGAGAAAGAATGTTGTTAAACACAGTTATGTGGTGTGTGGCTTCATAGGACAGAGCATTTTGATCTTTTCTTTAGATTGCATGGTCTACTATAACTTGTTTAGGGATTTACATTTACTGAGTTTTTCACTGGGACCAAATCTCATGCAACTATCAAACTAGAGGGAGCTTTATATCTATTCCTCCCAGATCCTACATCCCAACTTGGGTATACAGCCTTCTTTTTGAAGCCCCCACATTCCCACAGGACATACTTCAGCTTCTCACTCTTCACATTTAACCAGCTTCCCTGGGTCTGAGTGAGAGCCAGTGAGACTGGGCGAGGCCCCTGGCCTCTCTCTTAAAGTCCTACTTCACTCCAGCCTGACACCTTCAGGAAGCTTGCTAGGAGAGTAAAGGTCTCTGTTTAGAGGCCTCATGGTATACATTTAAATTCAAGAGATCTATTCGTGTTAGTGGTTATAACAGGAATATTGACTCACTGTGAGATAGTCATAGGAAATCCAGCAGTTCCATCCATTTCTAGGGTTCTAAGAGATGTTTGAGAAAGGTGATCATTTTGTATCTTATCTTGCACACACACCATTCCTTTTTACTTGTAAATGATCTGTGGACTCAGTTCTTTGATCTACCTAAGGTCATTGCCTTCTCTTCTCCCCACAGTCAGACCCATGAACATTACCCTAAGTGAGTCTTTACAGGACATTGCATACAACGCATCCTGACTTAGAAATGATGTTTCAGAAGCAGGAGAAAGCTTTAATTGAGCCTCCTCAGGGAAAAAGAGAGGCAAATAATTAGTTTCACTGTGATAGAGACCCAGAAAGCCCACTGTGTGGTATTTGGGCAGAAGTCAGCTCATCACTTAGGATCTGAATTGGAGTAAATCATAGCTCTGTGAGCTGTACTGCCAGTATCTCCCCAGTTGGTTATTGCCCTGAGGTAGGTCCAAACACACTTCTAACCCTTTCTGAGCCAGATTCTCTCTGACATCATATTCTTCTGGACAGTATTACTGAAGAATTTATACTGAGGTTGTATACTATTGATGAAATACTTTTGCTGTGTGTATAATTTCCAACATAGTTTTCTACTGTACTTTCAGATCTTAATTAGTTTGGACAGATAAGCATAAAGAAGCAAGGAAACAAGAGACAGCTGAAATTTGAAGCCTTAATAGATGAGTTATTTTCTTTAATTAGTGTAATAAGTCTGAGGTTTCTATTTTCATGGCAATTTTTTATCATTGATGCTTATGTTCCATATAGTAGTAAAATTAATAAATACAATCATTACGAGCCTTCAAAACCAGCTACAGTTTATTAGCTAACAGTATAAAACAAGTGTTAAAATAAAGCTGCATATCTCATTACAGAGGAAAATCCTTCTTCAAAGGTTAGGGCAGTCTTCATTTGGCCTCACCGGGGTTTGTGTAGCCTGTACAAGACTTCCTCATAGCCTCTCCTGTGGAGTATATTCTATAAAGTTGTCTTCCTGTTCTGCTTCCTAAGTCTAGCAATAATTCATTTTAACTGGTCTCATATTTTAATTTCAAACATAGACTTTTAGAAAAGAGTTGTATTGTAGTACACTATAGACTTTTACCATAGGGGTTTTCTTTTTTCTTTTTCTTTTCCTTTTGAGACAGAGTCTTGTTTTGCAGTCCAGGCTGGCCTTGAGTTCCCTCTATAGCCCAGAAAAACCTCAAACTCAGCAATCCTCCTGCCTCTCGAGTTCTGGAATACAGGCATGAGTCACCATGCCCCTCATTGAGGTATGTGGTACTGATTTCTGGTGGGTGTGAATCACCATGACCCATATTGTTGTACGTGGTTACTGGGGATAGGACCAGGGACCTTGTGCTTGCTAGGCAGGTGCCAGAACCACAGAGCTAAATCTCTGGCCTGGGATTTTCCTCTTTATTAACTTTTTGGCTTTATTTTAAAATAAAATATGATAGCCGGGCGTGGTGGCTCACGCCTGTAATTCCAGTACTCGGGAGGCAGAGACAGGAGGATTGCTGAGTTTGAGGCTTGCCTGGGCTACATAGTGAGCTCAGAGCCAGCCTGAACTACAAAGCGAGACCCTGTCTCAAATATGATAGTGTATCATATCTTGTGAGCATCTTTTCCAATTGATATAATTCTATTCTGGTAGTATTTTTCAAATAAATACCAAATTCTATTCTGGTAGTATTTTTCAAATACACCAAATTCTATTCTGATAGTGTTTTTCAAATTATGTCAAACATAATTTGACAATAAAAATATTGCTTTTTATAGCTTCATCCATTAACAATGAAAATTTTGATAAAATTAGCTCTTGAAATGTAACATGATATCTTTATAAAAATGGAATCCTTGCCTTACAAACATTTCACAAAGTTCTAAAGATGCAGTTATAAATTGTAACCAACCAACAAATCATTTTTAAAGGACAATCATATGCAACCTCCATGAGGACAAAGCACTATGTAGAAAAACTACTTTATTTTCACATGAACAAGTTTAGAATGGATTCTCCTGACAAAGTACTTTTTGCCAGCATCCCTTGCTGCTATGGCTGCATTTAAATGACCCCCTAAAGCCTAGTACACTCACAAGTGGGGCTTTTTCAGGGTTGTCTGGATCTAGAGAGACAAAAATATGTGGAGCATGGTACATGATCTTAAGGAATATCTGTAGACATGGAAGACTAACACAACACATATGTCAAATTCTAAGAGAGAAACAATTGGGTAGTGCGATAATGAACTCGGTGCGTGTAATTAACAGCAAACTGAGCTACGTAGATCATATGATCATTCTTGGAAATGAATAGAGGAAAGGTATATTTGCTTATTATGTACTTTATCTCCCCTAAAGAAGTGACTAGTAGGTATAGGAGTTTAGCTAAGTGGCATAACACCTGCCTGGCAAGCACAAAGTCCTGAATTTAATCCCTACAAGTTCAAAGTAAGAATTTAAGACATTGTTGAATTGAGATGTGGCATAAGTACGGTTTCAGGGTTTTTATTTTTTGTATTTTACTAACATTTAGTAACAGATAGTCTTTAAGATTGTGGTCATTTTGCAATATTATAATTTTACTCAATGACAAATTATACTTCAAAAGTATCTTTATGTTAATTACAGAATTCTACTGTTTTAGAATATTAGAAAAACAAACGTATCCACTTCACCATAATTATGCATACAGCACTTTTTGCTGTATTTTTAATTGAATTCTTTATTGGTACAATTTATATACATCTCACAATCACATATAACATTGGGGAATTTATACCAGTATATGACACAAGTTAATTCTCATTTTTACCCATATCCCTACCCACCCACACCTCCTCACCCTCTTTATACATACTCTTTTCTTTCTGAATCATATTTATTCCTTCCCCTCATTAAATTCCCACACAAATTTCCTATGGAAATTTCCCATTCTATAAAAACTGTCATACTTTGTAGAGTTCATTTGCATCTACAGATGTTTATATCAAAGAGGAGATCTGGTATTTGCCTGTGATCTATTTATTTCACTTATTAGCATGTCCTCCAGGTGTCTCTGTTTGCACATAAATGAATGAATCTTGTCATTCTTTATGGCAGAATAATACTCCATTTTATAAAAAAAAATAGTCTTCTTTATCCAGTCTCCAGTTGATGGCATTTGGGTTGTTTCCAAGATGGAGCTATCATGAACTGAGCTGCTATGAACAAGGGTGTACATCCTGCTTTCCAATATGATTTTAAAAAATTCTTTTGGGTATATTCCTAGCAGGGGGATAGCAGGGTCAAATGGGATCCCTAATCCTAGTTTTCTGAGAAATCTCCACACGGATATCCACAATGGTTGCACAAGTCTGCAATCCCACCAACAGTGGAGAAGTGTTCCCCTCTCAGCACAGCCATGCCAGCATTTATTGTTGGTTGATTTTGTGATAGTGGCCATTCTTTGTGGAGTGAGATGAAATCTCAGTGTTGTTTTCATTTGCATCTCTCGAATGACCAGTGATGTTGAACGGTTCTTCATATGCTTCTTGGCTGCTTTGACTTCTGCTTCTGAGAAGTGTCTGTTCATTTCAGATGCCCATTTTTGAATTGGGTCTTTAAACTTGAGGAGGCTGATCTGTTTGAGTTCTTTATATATTGTAGATAATAGCCCTTTGTCTGATAAATAGCCAGTAAAGATTTTTTTCCCATGTTGTTGGTTGTCTTTTAGCAGTGCCAGTTACTTCTTTTGCTGTGCAGAAGCTTTTCAGTAGGATGAGATCCCATTTGTTGATTCTCTCTGCTAGTTTTTGTGCTATAGAGGTTTTATCCATAAACCTCTGTAGCACTCTATAGCACTGCCTAAGCCAATGTCTCCAAGAGTTTTACCTAATCTGTTTTCCAGCAGGCTTATTTTTTCTCTTTTAATGTTTAAGTCTCGTATCCTTTGTGAGTTTAGTTTTGTGCATGGTGAAAGAGATAGGTCTAGCTTTAGCTTTTGGCAGGTGAAAGCCCAGTTTTTCCAGCACCATTTGTTAAAGAGGCTGTCTTTCTTCCATTGGGGATGTTTGGTTCCTTTTTCAAAGATAAGGTGGCTTAGTGTATCTGGAGTTGTTTCTGGGTCTTCTAATCTATTCCACTGGTCCTCGGGTCTGTTACTTTGCCAGTACCATGCAGTTTTTATCACAGTGGTTTTATAGTAGAGTTTTAAATTGGGGATTGTACTATCCCTTGCCATGTCATGGTTGCTTAGAATTGCTTTTGCTATTCTAGGTTTCTTGTGTTTCCAGATGAATTTTTGTATTATTTTCTCTAGCTCTGTGAAGTATAGCATTGGAATTTCAATTGGAATTGCATTGAATCTGTGTAGTAGTTGTGGGAGTATAGCCATTTTGACAATGTTGGTTCTCCCTACCCAGGAACAAGGGATATCTTTCCACTTTCTGGTTTCCTTTTCTATATCAGTTTTCAGAGTTCTATAGTTTTCAGAGTAGAAATTTTTCACTTCCTTTGTTAGGTTAATTCCTAGATATTTCATTTTTCTGGGTGCTACTGTGAAAGGGTTTGACTCCCCAATTTCTCTTTGAGTGAGTCTGTTGTGTGTGTAGACAAAAGCTATTGATTTTTGAGCATTGACCCTGTGGATACTGCACTTTTGATGACTATGCTTTGGTCAGGGTTGGTGGTAAATTTATCAACTTTGTATTTCTTACTAGGATCATACATAGATGAGTCAATCCCACTTCCTAATGGTCTGTTGAAATCTTTCATCAGGACCAGTAAATATTAGTTTTAGGAGACTGACTAAGCTCAGTATTGCCTTAAATATATTTTTCATTAAGAAATTTAATTTGTTGTCTGTTTTTGCCCTTAGCATTTAGTTTGCAAAATTTCATATGTATAGAAAAGTACACAAATCATAAAATAAGTACCTAGTGATTTTTCCAAATTCTCCAAGTTTTGAAACATTTTATTATGTGCTATTTGTTGTTCTCTGTTCAAAAACATACACACAATCAGTATGTGGCATTTTATCCCTTTATGAGTAAATATTTCAGATGTATTATCTAAGAAGAATATGCTGTTACAAGAAGTATTCAATTCAAAAGAATGAACATTCTCTCAATACCTACGCAATGCAGTCTACACTCAAGTTGTCTCATTTGCCTTAATATGCTTTACAAATTTTCCAGTGTTACTTAAAAAGTGTTTATGTACATATATAGTTTAATGTTCTGATAAATGCATATACCTATGAAGCCAGCCTGCCGATTAAGATACAAAATGTTTATTATCTGAAAAATGTTCCTTCACATACTGTTCTAATTAACTTATTTTCCTTTGATCCCCCTCCCAGAGAAAACTACTCCTATAAATGTTGTTTTTATTTTATTTTGCCTGTTCATGTATTATATATGCATGGGTCCATACAGTAATTACTTTTCCAATTTAGCTTATTTCTCTCTTGTTTAAGATTCTAGTAGATGTATTAGTTTAATCACAACACAGCTATGCATAGTGTTTAGATTCATACCAGGACAGCTTTTTATTTGTGACCAGGATTATATACCATTGCTAATTAATCTTCTGCAAATCAGAGCATGCAGACATAACTTAACTGTATTGTGAGTAGCATACCTCTTACTGTGTCAAAATACTTGTTTATTATTAATATGAGTAAAACGTCAAAACAGGAAAAGGAAGTTTTTTTTTTTTTTTGAAACAGGGTTTCACTTTGTAGTTCAGGCTAGGTTTGAGCTCACTATGTAGCCCAGGCAAGCCTCCAACTCAGCAATCTTCCTGTCTCTGCCTCCCGAGTGCTGGGATTACAGGTGTGAGCCACCATGTCTGGCACTGTGGTATGTGGTATTGATTGCTGGTGGGCGTGAGTCTCCACGCCCAGCATTGTATGTGGTTACGGGGGATCGAACTCAGGACCTTGCACTTGCAAGGCAGGCACCAGAACCACTGAGCTAACCCTCCAGCCCAGAAAAGTAAGATTTGAATGTTTTACTTTTAACATTTAGAGGACTATGGGTTATTTTGTAATCAAATGAGATAGCAAAGCACTTTTTTTATTATACAGAGGCTTAATAGTTGCTCTGAAATAGTACAATGTTGCTTTATTAAACATTCTTTATCAAAGAACTCATAATATTTCCACCCTCAGAAAAAACTCCAGAAAAATTAGGAATGTTGAAAAGACTATTTCATCAAAGTAAACTTTGTTTTAAAAATAAAACGAGGCTCAAATCACAGTTATTTCCTTGCAGATTATGTTTAGGAAAACTGTCTATGAGCACTGGATTAATTAAATTGTGGTTGATTGCAGCAGATGAAGAAATGTGTCCTGAGAAAATAAACGTGATTAAGACTATTAGTCTTTTAGTGAGAGCAGTTGCTTTAAAAGTTTGGCATTGAGGGAAACAGATGGAATAAACATGCTAACATATTCTTCTTACTCAATAAAACTAAAATATCTCTGAATATTCTAGTAGACAAACAAATATAGAAAGGCTCTAAAAGGTGGAAAGAAGATGGTAGGCTAGATGGGAAATCTAGGACTCAAGATGATGAAGAAGTGTGTGTTCTGACTTTTTAGTCTAATTCATATGTCCCTTATGGCAGACCGAAGAAGCCAACAACATATTATGGACAATAAGTACAGACAACAAATTGTACTTAACATAAGCCTACTTTCTATAGTAAGGCTTAGGTAAGGGGCTATATTATATGACAGAGAAAAATGAGATAATAACCCTCAAATCGACCCAACCATCATAATAAAAAACTGGACAAACTTCAGTTCCAACAGCAAACACAGAGTGAGGACCCTGTATATCTACACTCAGGAGTTGGGAGGAGCGTCAACCCCTTGTCATGACCATCAAAGGCTAACTGGACAAGAAGCATTGGCTGAGTGGTACTGGGGGTCCCTCCAGTCATGGTGCTGGTGAAGATGACACAGTGATTTGGGACCTCACCTCCATCTTTGCCACAACCTGGAGGCGGTGAGGCCAGCTCTTCGCAGTGTGAGTGAGGACCATAGGGAGAAATAGATAATTTGAACAGCCTAATAACTCTTATGGAAATTAAATTCATATACATTCATGCACTCTCTCTGTATGAATCTATATGAACAGACTCTTGTATACACACATGTTAATAGAACAGGAAAAAAAATCCAGAAATAAACACACCTAAGTACAGCCAAATGATTTGTGTTAAGGATCTGAATCAAATAGCAATCAAATAGAGAATGAATAATCCTCTCAAAAATGGTGCCTAGCAATTAGATAATTATTACATAATATTTAATTTTGATACAATCTCATTTTATGTAAGTATTAAGTGAAAAAATATAACTTTATATGTAAAATATAAAAAGCATTAAGTGACAGTAGAGGAGAAATTCTTTCAATTTACTGGAGTCTTTAGACATAAAACCAAAGTACAATTCATAAAAGGGTAAGACTGATAAATTACACATGATCAAAATTAAGTTTTTATTGTACAAAAAGGATAAAAGACAATTTAAAGCCTTGAAAAGAAAATTTGAACACCACCACCTGAGAAAGATCCTGAAACTCAGCAGTATAAAACAAACAATCCAGTTAGAATAAAACATAGTCAGAAGATATGAAGGAATGCACAATGAAGCAGATATTAATGAGGAAAATCAGAAAAGATGCTTGATATCATTAGTCATCAGGAAAGTATAAATTCAGACTGCAGTGGCATAAAATAAATATACCCTAACAATTAAAATAAAAATAGTAATAATGCCAAACTTTGCCTAGTGTATGGCTGAACTCAGTCTTTCATACATTGCTATTAAGCATGTAAATGCACACAGTTAGGAACATGTTTTGGCTGTTTATTTAAAAACTGAATTGGACCAGGGATGTCACTTAGTGGAGCAGCAAGGGGAAGGCCCTAAGTTCGATCCCTAGGACCTACACAGAAGAAAACAAAACAAAACACACACACACTAAGCCTATACTTACTATATAACTCAGAAGATAAAATTCCTATGCATATATCAGAGAGAAATGTAAACTAAAGTCCACACAAAACTGTTGTACACTTAGTCATAAAGTCTTTACTTGTAGGCCAGGGATTTAGCTCAGTGGTTTCGGCTCCTGCCTAGAAAGCACAAGGTCCTTGGTTTGATCCCTGGTAACCATATATAATACTGGCCATAGTGACTCATGCCCACCCACAATCAGTACCACATACCACAATACAGGAGCAGTAGCTCATGCCTGTCATCCCAGCACTCAGGAGGGAGGCAGAGGCAGGAATATTGCTGAGTTGGAGGTTTGTCTGGGAGATATAGTAAGCTCAGGGCCAGCCTGAACTACAAAGCGAGACCTTGTTTTACACACACACACACACACACACACACACACACACACACACACACACACACATCTTTACTTGTAATAGTTCCAGAGTATGAAGGACTGAAATGGCTGAAACGTCTTGTAATAAGTACATTGAAATTTCTACGCTAGGGATGAAAAACTAGATACATTCAACAGTTTGAACTACCTCAAGGGCATTACGTAGTGTAGAAAAAATATCTCCAAGGGTTATATGCTACCTGATTCCATTTATGTAACTTCCTAAAACACAAAATTATAGAAATGGGAAAAATTAATGATTGTCAGATGGAGGTGGTGTTTTAAGGGAAGACACGGCCAGTTTTTGTACTGACACAATAGGTCTGCATCTTGCTTGTATAGTGGTAGTTACACAAATTTGCTGTATAATAAAATAGCAAATAGCAAGACATCATGTACTCTAGAATTCATTGTAGAGTTTGTGTGATTGTAGAATTAGTCTCTATGAAGTGCACATGAAATAAATGCTAATATTTTCCAATATCAAAATATATGAGAAATATGATTTAGTATAACATGAAGTATAATCTGTGGTGATGTGTTACATTCAATGATGTTAACAATATGTGTGGGACAGAAAGAGAGTTATGTGGAAAGATCTGCAAGGCTTTACTAATGCAAGGTATTTATTGTTCAACCCACCATATGGTAATTTATGGAAAATATTCAAACATTTCCAAAGTATTTTCCAGGAAAGAGAGTAGTAATATCAGGGAAAGGAGATGGCTCCCAGGAAAGCATGTTGATTTTCTAATCAATAGTCTATGTTTAAGCAGTGTGCAAACTGAGTAAAAAAATAAAAATCTATTGAATGATTTTACTTTGAATTTCATCAACAAAATGTAGAATTTAATTTTCTTTCTTACAGTATAATTTCAGCTCAATCTTAACTCTGGGCTATCCGAACCTACTTATTCTGCCTAAGTCCCACTGCAGGTGAATATTGAGTATAAAGTTTCGATGTATGTATGTATGTATGTATGTGTGTATGTATGTATGTACAGACAGGGTCTTGCTGTGTAGTTCAGGTTGAGCCTGAACTTCCTATGTAGCCCAGGAAAACTTCAAACTCAGCAATCCTCTTGCCTCTGCTTCCTGAGTGCTGGCCTTACAGGAGTGAGCCACCCCGCCCAGCACTGTGGTGTGTGGCACTGATTGCTGGTGGGCGTGAGTCATCACACCCAGTATTGCTGTATGTGGCTACCAGGGATTGAACCAGGGACCTTGTGCTTGTTAGGCAGGTGCTGGAATCACTGAGCTAAATCTTGGGTCCAAGAGTCTTGAATTTTGATTATTAATTTCATACATTCTAAAGTTAATGAATAATGCAAGAGAGACTTTTCCCGGTGTTCTAGAGAATGCATCCTATTTTTCTTTTGCAATCTTATTTCTATTTTTATAATAATTAGATTAAATTCATAAAGGCCTATTGATTCTCCTTTTCTGTTTGACTGCATTTGGCTAACATTGCCAGTTCAGTAGTAAATAGCCCTGACACTAGTGGACGTTCTTATCTTGTTCCTGATTTTGATGAGAATGCCTATGGTGTTTTCCCCTTTGAGAGAAAGGCTGGCTTGATTCAGCTGTCCTACTCCTTGATATACGCCCTAAGGAATTAAAATCAACCTAGTCTTGGGACAGTTAGCTATCCATGTTTATTGGAACACAATTCAGGGTAGCCATGTTTTTGAAACACCATATAAATGGATAAAGAAAATATGAGATACACACACACATATCACAGAGTATTAGACAAAAAACCCAGAATTATATCATTTTTATATACATAAGCTTTAATATGACATGGGTTCACTTATATGAAAAACTATGAAAGAAAAGACAGACAATAAGAAACAAGAGAGAAAAAAAATATGTTGTGATCCAGTGTGGAAGATGCATCTAAATGTGTCCTTAACACAATTGTCTTACATGTTTCATATTTGTTTTTTTTTGGGGGGGACTTACTTTTCACTCTGCATATGTGATAATTTTATAAGTTCTTACAAGGTAAATAAGTGAAGCTAATATGGGAAAAAAAATGAAAGGAGGTGGAGGGAAAGGGAGGAATGAACTGAATGTGTCATGTATGTGTACCAATTCTCTATAGTGAATGTAATCATTATGCATTGTGAACATGTACTAATAAAAGTAAAAATCAATGGCTAGGACTAGAGATCATGTTAAGTAAAATAAACAGAAGTCAGAGGACAACTACTTCATGTTCTCTAATATGTAGATCCTAAAACAAAATAAAAACAAAATGGAGCAAAATGAAAATGACAGTACAGTGTAAGGGAGGCTAGATTAGACCAGAGAAGGGAAAAGGAGAGGGAGGGAAAGGGGTGTTCACTAGGATAACATGAGAGGGAATCAGATCAAAATGTGTTATATTCACGTACGAAAACATCACACTAAAACCTAATATTTTGTAATATTAAGAAAATTACTTTATAAATCCTGGTTTGGAGACTGAGAGATACAACATTTGTTATAATACATACATATTTACAAATTTGTTTTTTTTTTGTTTTATACAAGTGTGAATTTTATCAGATTATTTGCACATATGGAGACTAAGAAATTTACCCTATTTATTAACATGAAGTGTTTTAACACTGAACCATTATATTGTTAGAATAAAAATGACCTACTTTATTTTTGGTTGACCTTTTTTTTTTTTTTTTTTTTTTTTTTTTTTTTTTTTTTTTTTTTTTTTTTTTTTTTTTTTTTTTTTTTTTTTTTGAGACAGGGTCTTGCTTTGTAGTTCAGGTTGGCCCTGAGCTCACTATGTAGCCCAGGCAAGCCTCGAACTCAGCAATCCACCTGTCTCTGCCGCCCGAGTGCTGGGATTACAGGCATGAGCCACCACGCCCAGCACTGTGGTACGTGGTATTGATGGCTGGTGGGCATGAGTCTCCACGCCCAGCATGGTATGTGGTTACCAGGATCCAACTCAGGACCTTGTGCTTGTGAGGCAGGTGCCGGAATCACTGAGCTATATCTCCGGCCCATTGGTTGACCTATTTTTGTTAGACATTTTCCCATAAATATTAATAACTAGCATGTATCTAAAAGTTTTTCTGGGGGAGATATGTTTTTTAGAATTAGATATGAAAATTAATTCTACATTAAAAATGAATTGCATTAAAAAGTTTTGAAAGTTTCTTTGTAAGTTTTAGAATAGAAATTATTTGTTTTGTCAAGTTTTGGGAAAATTCATATACAAAATTCCCTGAAGATCTATTTGTTGTGTTGTCGAGGTCTGGTCCTGTGTAGGCTAATACTTTTGGGCTCACCTGGCTTATTTTAGGCTTGTATTAATATAATAAAATCTCTTTTATGACTTACTGTTTCTTCTTTGTTCATATGTCATTTCTGTTTTTTAAAAAACATTTAAATTTCATTTATTTATGTATTTAGTTTTGAGACTGGGTTTTGCTTTGTAGTTCAGGCTGGCCCTGAGCTCACTATGTAGCCCAGGCAAGCCTGGAACTCAGCAATCCTCCTGCCTCTGCCTTCCGAGTGCTGGGATTACAGGCGTGAGCCATCGTGCCCGGCACTGTGGGGTGTGGTACTGATTGCTAGTGGGCATCAGTCACCATCCAGGTACTGTACATGGTTTCCTGGATGGAACCAAGGACCTTGCCCTTGCTAGGCAGGCAGTGCCAGAACCACTGAGCTAAATCTCTGGCTCCATTTCTGTGTTTAAAGGAAGATTGTTGTAATATTTTTAAAAATTCTTTATTGGTATAATTTATATACATCTCAAAAATCACACATAACATCGAGGAATTTGTACGAAAATATGACACAAGTTAATTCTCATTTTTACCCATATTCCTACCCACCTACACCTCCCCACCCCCTATATACATGCTCTTTTATTTTCTTTCAGAATCATATTTATTCCTTCCCTCATTACATTCCCACACCTAATTTCCTTTGGAAACTTCCTATTCTACAAAAACTGTCATACTTTCTAGAGCTCATTTACATCTACAGGTGCTCATATCAAAGAAAAGATCCGGTATTTGCCTATCTGTGATCTATTTATTTCACTTATTAGAGTGTCCTCCAGGTGTATCCATTTGCACATAAATGAATCAATCATGTCATTCTTTATGGCAGAATAATACTCCATTTTATAAAAAAAACCCACATCTTTATCCACTCTCCAGCTGATGGACATTTGGGTTGTTTCCAAGATTGAGCTTCACAAACTGAGCTGCTATGAACAAGGGTGTACATTTATCTTTCCAATGTGATTTTTAAAAATTATTTTGGGTATATTCCTAACAGGGGTATAGCAGTGTAGTTGTAATATATTAATGCAAATATATTCATACCTGTTAGATTTCCATTGTAAATTTTGGCTTTTCTCAATCTGATATGTTTTTTCTTAGTGTTCTATGGATTTTTGCTCTGAATTTGACATTGTTGAAAGTTCCATTTTACTGTATTTCCTCTTCAAAGTAATAGGTCTGCCAATCTCTTAGTTTTAAAAATAGCTTTATCTTAGGTATATATCTTCATCCTATAAAGAGGATGAGTCCTTGCACTTTCATGAAAACATTTGAAAACCTATTTATAGTAACAGCTTGTGTGCTTATAGATATTGCTGTTATATTGGGCCATAATTATGTAATTATTTTCATCATACTTATATATAATGTATCTTTTGTATTCTTTTTTTGATGCATTTCTTTTCTTCTTTGACAAATTCTTTTGATATTTAGAAGTTGCAGGATTTTATTGCATAATTACATTCATACCTGCTTCTTATTTACTTTTCTGCTTAGTTTTCAACTTTAATTTTATACTTTGATATTTTCCTCATCTATTTAACAACTTATTCTTTCTCCTTTTTACTTTAATAAATTATATTACTTTTGCTTTTTCAAAATGTAAAGTATATTTTTCCATAGCTTCTGCAATTCTTTTCTCCTAGAGGTCTATCTTGGCCAGTTTGTGTTGCTATAACAAGAATGCTACAGACTCAGTGGCTTATAAAAAACATTCATCTCTCATGCCAGGCTTGGTGGCTCACGCCTGTAATCCCAGCACTCAGGAGGCAGAGGCAGGAGGATTGCTGAGTTCGAGGTTTGCCTGGGCTACATAATGAGCTGAGGACCAGCCTGAACTACAAAGCGAGACCCTGTCTCAAAAAAACACACACACACAAAAACAAAAACAAAAAAACCCCAAAACATTCATTTCTCACAATTCTGGAAGCTGAGAAGCCACAATTAAAGAAAAAGGTGGTGTGGTGTCTGGTGATAGTCTGATTTCAGTCTGATGACAGCCACATTTTTGCTGAGTCCTCATAGTAGAAAGGGCAAAGGAATTCTTCTGGACTTGATTATTTATTCATAAAGACATGTTTCTGATATGTAATTATCACATTTTTGGTGAGAAATTGGTACATATACATATTGTGTCTTAATCCTTTTTATCTCCCTTTCTCACCTCCCTCCCATTTTCCCTTCTTAATCCCAGACCACTTTCCTATCTCCACAAAATCTACTTCTCTGTTTCCTATAGTCTACCTCTTATGTTTTTCTTCAAATTATTTAGACTTGGCTTTTCCTATATAAGAGAAAGAAGTGCTTTTAAGCCTTCTGTAGAATTTATTTCCCTTCATCTTAGGGTGTATCTGTTTCCTAAAAATGACCAAAATTTATCCACTTTTATAGAGTGGTACTCCATATAGTATATTTCACATTACAGTTTCTTTATTTCTTCATCTACTGACTGGCATATAGACCACTTCTAAAATGAGTTGTGTTGCTAAATCATGGGTACACCTTTACTGTGTAATGTGACAATTTCAACTCTTTGTAGAAGATAATTAGGGGGATAGCTGGGTCTAATGGAATTTCTTCTTCAAGTTTTGTGAGGAATCTTCATACTGATTTCCATAGTGGTGGTACCAGTTTGCATTCCCATCAACACTGTAGTGTGCCTATCCTATTGACAAGAGCCTTATCCTCATTAGTTAAACACACCTCCTAATATCATCGCTGTGCAGATGGAGATTTTCAGCATATGATGTTTTTAGGCACAGAAATATTCACACTAGGTTTAAGTAATTAAATTCATCAGTATTTTGAAAGCATTTTCAATGGTTGGACAGATATCATTCTTTAATGAACTTATTAATAATGATTTAGGAATAGAATGTTAGCTGAGATTCTGCAAGTTCATGACTATTTTCCATAATCCTGGCATTTGAAGAATGACATAAAATCTCTGACATAAGCATTTCTGAAAATGTTCCCTTAATATTTTTACTCTAATTTAAGTTAGTAGTCAATGATATTGAGTCACTTATAAAGAAGAATAGCTTTGTTAGATCTACTACTTGGTGCTTTTCATTTTGCTTTGCAGAATTTGAATAAAACTCTTGTCCATTACTTTCTTACTTTCTATGTGACTACTGAATAGAAATATTTTTTCCACAAAATTTTCTTCCTTTTCTGAAAGACTCTTTTTGATGACCTAAAGATTTTTTCTTAATCTTTAGGTTTGAATAGATTTATCAGTTTATATTAATTTTCTCCAATGTTCGACATATAAACTTTAGTCTCATTTATTTTCAAAGAGATTTGTTGATAATTATTTTACATATTAATTATAGTCCATTGATTTCTTCTGAACCATTCTTTCACATCATTAAGGTAGGAGTAGTTAAATGTGTATTTCATTGCTATAAAGAGGTAGTAGCCATGAGAATTATATCAGCACGAGACTAGACACATAAAACCATGAAAGAGTATAGAATCCAGAAATTTACCACATATATAAGAACTAGAGCCAAAATATCATCTCATTCAATAAATAATAAATATACATTAAACTAAGTGATTATTAGAACAAGAAAAAAAGAAGAACATCCACTCATAACCTCAAATGAATCATGGGCCTAAATATAGCATGTGAAATAATAAAGATTCTAAAAGATAATGTAGGAAAAAAACTTTCTTGATTTTATATTAGACAAATACTTTATAAAAAATAAAAGCATAACTATTAAAGTAAAACAATTAGTCATTGGAATTCATGAAATTTTAAAAAATGTGCTGACTGAAAGATTTCATTAAGAAAATGAAAAGTCAAACATAGAATGGAAAAAAAATCTATGTAGTACATATTATTAACCAAGGACTCATAGAATTCAATAGTAGAAAATCAATTCAATTACATAGGGCAAAAAATCTGAACAGTTGCTTACAAAAAAAGCAGATCCATAAATGGTCAGTACAAACATGAAAATGTACATCATCAGTCATCAGGGAAATGCAAATCCAAATCAGAACTGGATACTGTTACACACCCACTAGAATGGTTGAAATTAAAAACATTAGCTGTAGAATATTTAGCTTTGGAAGCTTTACATATTTAAGGAGAATGTAAAATGATACACTTGGGAAATTTGCAGTTCTTACAATGTTAATGATACACCTTTCAAATGGTCTAGTAATTCTTCTGTTAGATATTTACTTAAGAGGGGTGAAAAATATACGTTGATATAACTTGCATAGGAAGGTTTATAATGACTTTATTCATGATAGCTAAAATTGTAAACAATCTATGCTCATTAGCCTGTGAAAGGATAAATAAATAGTAGTAATATTGACACAATATGATATGACTCACCATCAGAAGTGAACTGCTAACACATGCAGCTACATGGGTGGATTTTAGAAACATAATGCAAAACTGAAAAGCAAAACAAAGAGACCATATTGTATGATTTTGTTTACATGATAATTTAGAAATGACAGATTTAATTTAAAAAGATGGAAAAAGAACATCAATGTTAAATGTAGGAAGGATTGACTTGGAAGATCATATACATATACATATACATATACATATATATATATATATATATATATATATATATATATATATATATGAACTTTCTGGAATAATAGGCTTGTTTTGCATCTATTGTTGTGGAGGTTACTTATGTCAGACTCATCATATTCCTCACTTTAAATTTATTCAACTTTTAAATATAAATGAGGCTCTGAGTTGTTAAAAAACATTGAAAATATGTTTTTAACCACAAATTTTTGTTAATTATTCTTCTGAAGAAACAGGATACTACAGAAAATTGAGTAACAGAATCTTTCCAAGTAGAGAGAGATGTCTTTGCCTGATGTATTTTAAAATTGCTAGTATTCAAAAATCATCACTTACATATACTATTAAAACTATTACTAAAAGTTTATTTTAATCACCTCTATTTACTAAACATTTTACCAAATGCAATTTGCCCACTTCTTGGAACTGAACCAAAGAGCAAGGACAGTTTTCCTCTGATCGTTTTGTAAATCTACTTTATTTGTGCAATGATTATTTCCATGCATATGTCACTGAAGCACTAGTCACAATGCACCTGTTTTAAAATATGCTTCCTTTCCTTTCTTTTTATTCATTTTTTAACTGTTGGCAGACATCTGTCTTCTACATCAAAAAACAAAAAGTCAAAAACCCTTCCCTTCTTTGTGTGCTCCAAAGCTTCATTTTCTTCTGATTCTTTCATTCCTTCAGTGTCTTGGCACACTACTGCTTTTCCCCTTGGGGAAAACAAATCATACAGTTCTAATAGTACGTGCTTCGAAAATATCACTAATTTCAACCATCTGCTTCCTGATTGTAATACCTGACCATCAATGATCTTAAGAACTGATGGTTTCACTGACAGAATACATGATTGCTCCTTTCATAGGATTCAATTCTGTCAGAGGGTCATGCTTTTTGTTAGTATAATGCATTTTATCTCTATCCATATACATGCCTAGGCATGGTTGTTGTATAGAAATATTAGTTTTCTGGGGCTACCATACAATGTACTATGGAGTTGGCTACTTAAATAACAGAAATCTCTTTTTGTCCAGGACCTAGGGGGAAAGTTTGAGATCGTGATGTCAGAAAGGCTGGTTTCTCTGAGACCTCGCTGATAGCTGCTAGTTGGCTATTTTCTCACTTTGTCCTCCCGTGGTCTTTCTTCTCTATTATGTAAACTTTGAGAATTCCCTGGGTGTCCAGGTTTCCTCTTTTTGTGAATATTAGATTGGATTAGTGTGGACTTCAAGAGCCTTGATGTAACTTAATTTCTTCTTTAAATGTCTTATCTCCATAGTCACACTCTGAGGTACTGGAGGATTAACACAGGACCCATTTTTTCCCTTGCATAAGCTTCTGTCATACCACAAGACATGGATGGACCTCCTCTCCCAACACCAGAGAACTGCTGATTCACCACTGTCTTACAGTAGACCCATTATGAATGAGGATGTAAGTCATCTTTCCGTGCTTAAATTTTCCTCAAACTTGACGTATGTACTAATCTTGACATCACCCACTTTGGCACTGTAGACATACCTTATTGCCTAGTGTTCAACTAATCCTATTATGAGGATAATACCTGAGAGGAAATTACTAACACTTTGCATAAATTCTTTATAGAGCCTAACACTTAATCTTATTTGAGAAGCTCTTCTTACTCAGGCTGGACAGAGTCACCACATCTGGCTCTCTCAAAGGGAATTCTATCCTACAAGGGCTGCTTCTAGAACTTGAAGCAAAGAATTCTTTTAAAAGATCGTTCACTTCTGAAATTTAAGTTCTTACTGTCATGTGGTTTACATTTGAGTTAATCTTCTCATCCATCTATCCACAGAGTGGATATATTTTATTATGTATTTCCTGAGTTGATACTGCAAAAGTATTATTGAAATATGGATAATCAAAAGCAAGAAAAAAGTTTGCCTTTAGCTCACTGGGAATATTTATTTTAAAATTCAGTATCAGTTATCAGATCATAGGAAAAATGAAATCAAAATTGTAATTTTTATGTTTTCATCTTACTTTTGTCATCTTTAAAATAGGAAGACATCTAGAATATAACTGATCTAATCAAAATAAGTTTAAATTTAGACAAAGTTGACATTGTCCCTATGGCTGCTTCCTTCCCAAACACAAATTGAAATAAATAGGCATAACTCAAGTGGTTTACACAGCCTTCCACAATCACCAAAGACTCTTGGCCTAGAAGGTCTGCATCATGAAAGTGTATGGCCAGCTCCTTTGTAGGAATGTGCTGGCTTCTGCCCTATCCTCACCTGGCTTTCTAATATATTTTTCCTTTTTGGAGCATTAGTCCCCTGCTATGTAAACAATGACCACATTCATAGAGTCCTTAGGCCTGTAGGTAAAGTTTGTTTTCATACTACAGTTTTAAAGCTTTAACTTGTCTCCTGTGTATTAAAATATTCCCAAAAAAGTAGAATTTCATTTTTTAACAGAAATTTAAGGATCTGTTGTAGGGTAAATAATAATATTGCTATTGAAATTAGATGACAAAGGTGTAATAAGGTAAAATATTATTAAGAGTACAAGTAAAATATTATTGCTAGTGTTGTGTGATTCATGGGAAGGGAAATAATCATAAGACCACATACTATTGATCTAAGAAGTTTAAATCTTTATGTTAATAAAAGCAAAGTGATGAAGATAACTTACTTTGAAAACCTGTGTAAATTTCCACATTGAAATTGTTAGCAAAGGTGCAAAAGGATTTGGGAAGGTAGCCAGGGAAAGGGAGGCATTTGGTGTAGGTTTAAATGACAGTGAAGCTTGACTATCATAGTGAATGCTAATGATAATATATGGCATAGGCAGGGTTATTTAATGTTTTAATATAAACCTTGATCAGAGCCCTGGACTCTCTATCTGAGTAGTACGGTGTGCTGAAATGCTGGGACTAGGACTGGGTGAGGCCTACACAGTGGCTGTGCCCCACTTGAACAGCACTTACACACCAACCTCTCAGGAGACCATCCTGCTAGATTTGGCCCAGAATCTCCATCTGAGCATTAACGTGCACAGGGTCTCTGGGACTGAGACTTGGGCAAGACCTGCACTGAGCAGTTCTGCCTCACCAGAGCAGTGCCTACACAGTAGCTTCTCATGGGACCACAGCCTAAGACTCAAGCCTGTAATCTGCATGTACTCAGTAAGTGCTGTGGTTGTGCCAGGACCTTTGCAGAGGCCTAAGAGTCAATGATATCAGGAACACAACTCAGGAAGAAATAATTTCTTAAGGGTTCTAAATATTAGCAAGAAAGATACTTGCAACAAGCAGTTTAGAGACATCAACTCACAAATTAAACCAAAAGCACTAACAATAGTAAAAAATTCAAAATGAGAAAAAAATAAAAAAGATCTAAACCCCAAATTTCCAATCTTCCAAGGGAAAATTAGGACCAAAGAAACAGACCACCCTGAACCACAATACATGGACTCCCTGAACTGAAAACCAAAGAGGATCTGCAAAAATGAAAGCAGAAATAATCTGACAGATAACAGCAGAGAAGATGATCAGGGTGAGTAACACAGATAAATAGAACATGATGGAATCCCAGCATAGGGAACAAATGGAATCCAATAAACAGATTCAAATGGAAAATTAAGAAATTAAAAATTCCATTGAAAGTTTATATAGCAGAGGTAGTGAATCCAAAGACAAAATTTCAGACTTAGAAGACAAGATTACAATTAGTGACCAGGAAAGAAAAGATTTCTTAATAATAGTAAGGAACCATGAGAAATCAGTCCAGCAGCTTTTAGATGATGCAAAGCAGAACAACATAAAACTGATCAGTCAATGAGGAAACAGGAGACAGTACAAATAACATTAAAAGAAATAATTGTTCACAGATGTAGTGACCGAAAACCTCCAAAGCAAGAGAAAAGAGTTTGACATACAGATCAGTGAGGCATACAGGACTCCAACTAACAGTAATAAAAAGCCACATGTAGGTATATAATAGTCACAATACCAGAATCTCAAAGGATAAATGAAATATTAAGAGCAGTTAGAGAAAAGGAACAGATTACATACAAAAGAAAGTCCATGAGAATTACAGCAGACTTTTCAACACAGACCCTCAAATAAAGAGAGCCTGGAGTGAAGTATTTCAAGCCCTAAATGTAAACAACCTCTAAACAACACTGATGTATCCTGCAAAACTATCCTTCAAAATTGTCGGGGAAATAAGACTTCATGAAGGAGAACACCTGAGACACTTCATGAATACTAAACTTGCATGATGAAAAATTTTAAACAATATCCTAAAAAAGACAGTGAGGTTCACAAATAACTCCATGAGTCCTAAGAGAAAAGCCACTAGGTGAGACAATAAATTAAATGGCAGGGACAAAAATAATAAAAGAACCAACTATAGAAAAATATCATGACAAGTACAAGTCAACACGTATCAGTTATAACCATTAGTTAATAGCCTTAATTCCACAATTAAAAGAAACAGTCTGTCAGAATGGACCAAAAAGCAAGATCTAACAATATATTGTAATCAAGAAACACACCACTATGGAAATCTGTGCGGACATTCCTCAAAAAGCTGAGATTAGAGGTCTCATTTGACCCTCTTATTTCCCTAGTAGGTATATACATGAAAGAATCAAGAGCAGCATGCCATAGCAACAAATGTGTACCCATATTTATAGCAGCTTAGTTTGTAATAGCTAAATCTGGGAAATAACCCAAATGCCCATCAA